>VWYP01007916.1:76150-181179 GCA_013400435.1 Pycnonotus jocosus
AGTATGAGGGGGGGTAGTTGAGTTTTTTAGTTGAATTCAATCTGCATTAGGACATTACTGTTAAAACCAATTTCAGAAACTCCTCTGTGATAACAGCTGAATATAAATTGCCCTCGCGTTTTTACTCTTCAATCAATGACTGAAATTCCAGTAACAGCTTTGCATTTGAGCTCTCTAAAGCACGTAATATAACAGATGTAATTATGACAAAAACCAGAAGCTCTTAGCTATTAAAAAAGATTTCTCTTCGTCCAAGATTCTTTCTGCTCTCATGTCTAATAGAATACAAAAAGAATAGGTATATCTGAGGCAATGCCTGTGTCTTGTTGGTTTTCTCCTTGGGTTTTACACTCTTGTGTGTATGTTTTTTTTTGTCTTGACATCCTCATAATACTTCCTCATTGAGCTGTCTACCTATTGGATATTCATCTTGTATATTAGATACCTATTGGATATTCATCTTGTATATTAGGCCAATGCATCCATAGTGTGTTCTTTGTTTCCTGAGGCCTTCTGTGAGTCAGTTGTGTTTAAGTTAATTTCTAATAAACTGGATGGGTCAATTTAAATAGTGTTTATTTGGGTATAATGTCGGGAGTGTCTTCCTTGTCTCTTTTAATGTTTTATAAACTATGGGAACAGCTTACCAGTGCCTACCAGCCTACCAGTGCCTGAACTAACTTCTTTCCATGCCCGTGAATAGATTACTGGGAAGATGTTATTGTTCTGTAATAAAAACTTTGTGATGTATTTTTTATGCATGGATAAGGAAACAATACAGCAAGTTGTTTGCATAAGGTAATGTAATACCTAGTGTTTTCAGAGGTTGCTAATTCTAAACTACTTGCACATTAAGTGCTGCAGTAGACTCTCAATCTTTTCCTTTAACTTTACCATAAAGAGGAGAGTCAAAATATTTTATTCTTAATGTTTATACATAAACATGGAAGCAAAACTGGGTATTGCACTGTTGCTTCAGTTGAGCTTTCAATTGTATTTTATCCTAAGGAAGAGGATTATCCAGGAGCTATTCAGCTGTGCTTGGAATGCCAGAAAGCTGCCAGCACTTTCAAACACTACAGTTGTATAAGGTAGGGTGACAATTGTGCACGTCAGCTTCTGTATGATTTTATTTGTTAGTGGTATAAAATAGTGATCATTGATTCTCATTCTCTAAAGAAAGTTTAATTTAAAAGTAAATTTTAGTTTAGAAAAGTAAAATTGAGGCAGTTATAAAAGTGTAAGTATTCTCTGTAGTTTCCCACCTCCCTCTATCGTGACTAACCAGTCTTCACAGTCATAACAACATATAAGCAATGTTTAGACTATATAATTGTTTTCTAACTGTTGTAATATGTTGGCAGGTAAAGTTTCAACTTAAAGCGAATTATTACTGTGCTACAACCTCCTGCCTCAAGATACCTGAGCTGGAGTTTTTAATGAGAAGTTTTTATTGTGGAATTAATTTGCCTGTAGCAAGATGGCTTCTGCAGGATAACTCTACCATGATTCTTATCAATGAAATTAGCAAGTGCAGAGTTTCATGCTGACAAGAAGAATTGCTTTCAGAATTGAAAATAATCCAAATATCTGCAATTTCTAACTTAGAAAGACCTAATGTTTCCATTGCTTAAAAAAAAAAGCAGGAAGTGCTCATAAGCTCCAGCAGTAGATTTAGTAACATCAGATGATTATGGAGGCCCTTCTGTTTCATTGCATGAGGAGAAACAATAAAGAAATAGTTGCTACTCTCTTTAGTGTTTAATAGCAGTTCTTTTTGATGCCTTTTTTTGCTATTTAAACTTTTCTTTGGAGGGTGTGGTACCAAATTTATCTAATGGAAACAAAAAGGTGGGTGATGGGTGTATTATTTAAGCATAGAGAACTAAACAGAGATGTTAGAATCTGTCTTTTGATAATTAATGTAGGCCCCTAAGCAGAAGATTCACAGCACAGAAGGAAGTGGTCTAAAATCAGATATGGTGATTATTTAATGAAAATTGTGCTTTCTCCACTGGAAGAGAATATCCTACCTATTTCTTTGTTGCTTTGACCCTTCCAAACAAAAACATAGTAGTCTTTTTTTTTCTCTTTCTTTTATTGCTGCTGTTCTGAAATTTTTAAAGCTGATGGTTGCAAAGATGCAGTGGTGACTTTCTTTGTCGTAAATAGTTTCTCTTATGGTAAATATTTTTGTTAATTTTTATACCACCTTTAAAATTTTTTCTAAGAAAGCTTAAATTCTCTTTTTCCTATAGCATTTCTGTAAGGGGTTCCTGAACAACAAATAAAAATTACTGTAGTTTGACAGCCCTGACCCTTCTGGTTATGTTCTGTTGTAGACCACAGTGCCAAATCAAAACATTTAGAGCAGATTTCTTGGGGATTGGGAATGTCTTTGAATTCTTGGTTAAATCCTAGCAGGATGGAGTCTTGTGTAGACCTTCTTAACACTGCTGCATTATAAACCTAGAATAATGTGCCTTTCCACATAGCAGTGGTGTGATGGTGCTAGTCTGACATAGCAACAGCAGCTTAATGGTTTATGATGAATTACTATGTTGTGGCTTGGTAGCAGGGTTTTTGGAAATAAGAAATGGTCTGAAATGTTTATATAATCAGTAGTTTTATTCTAAACATTTTTTTCATTCATCAATAGTGAGTTAAATTCAAAACTGCAAGACACCTTGGAACAAATAGAGGTAAGAATTAATATACTGATGTTTAGTATATGTTAATATTTAACCTCTAAGTATGTGCTGGTATCTAATCTCTAAGTATTAGAGCTTTCTAGTAAAATGTTGTTAGCAGTTATAGAATGTGTACATTTCTTTCAAATACTCTCTTTGGATGCTGTAGGCATTGCTGTTCATACAGACTTTAGTGCTGTAATCAATCTAAATGCTCTGTAGTATGTTACTATATGATGACCCAGTCCACTAGTTGTGCTCACTGTAAGTGATAGAGCAATCAAATTGAAAAAGTCACATAATCTTTGAAGTATTGAACTTCTAAAGAGTTGTGTAAATTAATAGCAAGCCAGAAGGTTTGGATAAGCTGTACAAGAGATCACAGTTTCACAGGAAATTTTAGAGGTCAGCAAACTGGGAACTACTGGATAGGACCAGTACTAAACTGTAGGAAGTAAGACTTGAGTAGCTGTCAAGGATGAGACTAAGGTTGGTTTAAGTTGGTAGATCGTGTCACAAAAGCAAAGGGATAGAAAGTGCTAAGTGTCTTCCTGGAAACTGGTGGAAAAAAAAGGAATTCTTTGAACTCCACTACTAGATAATTTTGAGCTGGAACTTGGCAAGCTTTTTGTAAGAAGTCTAGCAGTGTAGGTATGTATAATGTGCGTGTAATGCACGCACATGTAATGTTTAGCAGGAACCTGAATTAGCTATTTTAACAGCTGTCTACACCCGTTGTCACATGCTCTTCAGAAAGTCAGACTAGCACGTTTTATCATATCTTGTTATTTAATTCCCTGTAAAATTAAAACTTCGTCAATTTCCTTCAGTTATGTCTTTGTACTTCAGCTTTTATGCAAACCTTTTTTTTTTTCTTTAGTCTTTCTTTGACAGTGCTTTATTCAGAGCATGTCTGATTCAAAAGAGCTGATGGAATGACTGTTTTCTTCCTACTCTAACACAGGCCCTGTGAGAGTGAGCTCTCATTTTTACCTTGTGAGCAAATACTGATGTTGCTTAAAAGGAGACATGCATCTTTACTTCCTTCCAGTAACCGCTTTGAAGAGCAAACTCTGGTCTTATCAAAATAGGATAAAATGTGCCATATTGCTTGGTGAAAACAATTCACAGCTAGCTAAATAATCACATTCAAGATTTTCTGGGGTCCATGGAGTATTGCTGAGAAAGACATTGTCTAATTAATATAGAATAATATTCTACTAGTTAGAATTTCAATAATGAGTCTTTTCAATAGTTGAGTGCCTCTACTTAAGTCCATTCCTTTTTCTTTTTTTTTTTTTTTTTAAATTTAGGTTTTAATATAGATCTTACTTTTATACTATGTTACAAATAAAATGCAAGATGGCTATTGTGGAAGAACTATTGAAAAATGTGACAGAAAATGATGATGTTCTCTGTTTAAGAGCTTTATTCATGGGCAGTTTGATATCCCAGTTTTTCTCTTTGTACAGCTGTTCTGCAAGAAACAAGAAAAGGAATTTTGTTTTTTTATGTCTGAAATTCAAATTGCCAAGTAATGTTTTAGAGAAGTTCTGAATCTTTAGGTTACTTGTCCTTTTACCATTGGGCTTAGGGAAGAAAGTGCAACAAGCAACTCCCACCAAATCTCTAGGATTAACACCAAAAATATTTTGTGACTAATGGTGTGATTAATGAAAATTTTCCAATGGATTAAGTAAAAGTACATAACAGACTAAACACCCATCTACTGTGTTTTCTATTTTTAAGAGCAAAACTGTATTACAAGATCATTAAATAATAAGAATTGAAATGGTTTTACTATCTAGCAAGGAAAGAAAATATTTGTTAACTATGTATGTCATTATATGTTATTGATTCATTCTGTTTTTATTTTTTGCATTGTTGGTCGAAAATAACTAGAGTTAGCTTGTGTATCTGAATATATTACAGTGTCTACATGAGAATTATGTTATTAAGCTACATAGTGAAATTCTTGAAAGCTTTATTAGTCATTAATATATGATCCTATTGAAGATTTTTTTTCCACTTGGTTTACATAATAGGTGGACTTCATTTGTTGCAGAGCTGTTCAGTATGCTCAGACACAGCTCTGCTGGCAGAACTTGTATTTGTGTGTCTGCTTTCTTTTTTGACTCTCTCAGGTCCTGATTGTTGTGCCGTCTTGCCAATGAACTTTTAATTCAGAAAGTGTTAGTTGCATTTAAGAGATACTATCAGAGGGTTAAGAAGTCTATAATCGAATTGATTGAGCTGAAACCCCCAGATCAGGGTTTTTCTTAGGCGTGGAAGAAGACCAACTTAGAAATCCCATCTCTCCAATATTGAGGTTTCTGGCCTTCTCAAAGTAAACATCACTTTGAATTTGACTTCAGTGTTCTTGTTTGTTCTTGGGAGTGGTGGAACTCTTTGGCTGACATGAAGTACTTACACTGTGAGAAGTAACACTTAAGCATGTCAGAACAGTCCAGAGACACACAGTCTTGGTTATTTTATGAGCATATTATCACACTGTTCATGTAAACATCTTTCTTGCTTGCTGTTGTTAAAGTAATGTATTAGTTGACCTGTTTTTATTTAGTGTTTAACACACTTTTTCTTTAATTTTTATAGGAACAATTGGACGTAGCACTTTCCAAAATATGCAAGAATTTTGATATCAATCATTATACAAAGGTTCAGCAGGCTTACAGGCTGCTTGGAAAAACACAGGTTAGTACTTATCTTCTGAGGAAGTCACAAAAGAATAGTCATGTCAGAGCATGAAGCTTTGACTACTGTGATGGAAATTTATTTTCCTAATTGTTGTGGTTTAATCCCAGGTGGCAGCTAAGTCCCACACAGCTGCTTGCTTGCTCCTCCTTGGTGCAATGGCAAAGGCAGAGGGCAGGCAGGTGTTCAGTCATCCCCAGGACAGCAGCATTCCATCATGTGTAACAGTGACTTGTGAAGACAAACTTCATCACTCCAAACATCTCCCTGTTCTGTCTTCTTGCCCCAGCTTTTATTACTAAGCATAACACCACGTTATGGATTTTCTCTTTGGTCAGTTGGGGTCAGCAGTCCTGGCTAAGTCTTCTCCCAACTCCTTGTGCACGCTCAGCCCACTCTGGAGGGTTGGGGGTGAGAAGCACAAAAGGCCTGACCCTTTGTAAGCCCTGCACAGCAATGGCTGAAACATCCCTGAATTACCAACACTGTTTCCAGCACAAATCAAAAACACAGTCCCATGCCCCATACCAGCTACTGTAAAGAAAATTAACTCTATGCCACCTAAACCCAGCACACTAAAGCTGATGGATCTTGCCAAATATATATATATACAAAAGTTTTTATAATGCTCATGTAATTGAACAATACTTGCTAAAGGTAAGCTGTGTGTTACTGCAACATGTAGGTTTTTGGACAGGTTATAACTGTAACAGTTGCATATTTCCACTCTGTTTATATTACTGTTGGCACTATTCATTCTATGTGGTCATGTGAATACTATTTTTTATACCTAGGTCTGTTGTTCTGGGTTGTGCACAACCTCTGCCTTGAGTATTTCTGCTTTATATTGTACTGTTAACATGTTGGGAATGGAACATGTGAGGAGATAGATTTTTGCACTAAAATACATCCTATGGCATGTCAAACACTCACTGTGGACATGTCTTGAAAGCTGCATCTGTGTGTGCCTACAGCATTTTCTGTGTGTGTAAGAGTAGACCTAAGTTCTCCCATAGGATGGAGTTCTCTTCTGTTTGGTGCACTGCCTTGAGGCTTCATAATGGTTTGTTTCTCTGAGAAGGCAAGTAAGCAGTTTCCTTCAGAAGGCAGAGGAGCTAATACCGAGGTCCTGTGAAGTAAAAGGGGTAAGGAGACATGAAAGTCTTTGAGGCATGTTATGGCAGTGATCAGTGCTCATAATACAGGCTTAATGTGGTGCTGCCAGTGTAACAGGGATTGATTTACTTTGGGAAGAGATTCCCCCAGAAAGCTTTGATTGCCGAAGATCAAGTCAAAGCACCCGTCCCCTGATGAAGACAAGACAAGAACCCCAATCATTTTTTATTATGCTTGGCATTTTTAGTGCTCTTTCCAGATTTCAGGAGCATATCTGATATAAGCTTGCCTTTCTTGGGTTTGTTTTGAATTTTTGTTTGTTTGTTTTGCTTCTTTCTAATTACAACCTTTCTAGCAAAGTTCTTTTTTTCCTGGGTTGACTATAATAACAGTGTAGCTCTGCAATAAGATAGAAATGGATTTATCCTCCCATACTGCGTTAATGTGCATTGGAATGCCTAAAGACTGCGACTTAGAATCAGTTTCTTTTTTTAGTGCACGGTATTCAATTTTTTTTTTTATTGAACAAAAATAGATACAATGCATTCACTGCGTGACAAGTGAATGACATGTTAAGAAAGGCAGGTATTTGTTGGAGAGGAATGAGGTTTCTGACAAAATGAAAGTGCTACTTGTTACTGCATGGTTTTGCTTGCTTTGTTCCATTATAGAGTGACTTGGTTTTGGCATTCTTTTTTATTGCTGGTAAAGTATGTATTTTGAACTTATCCTGAAAATAATTTAGTTGCATTGTTATTCAGATCTCTCCCATATTGACCTCTTCTCAGTAAATAAAATGTCAAGATCCTTCAGTATCTTCAGTACTTTTCATTATTTCATTTGTCATTCTGTTTTCTTTAGCTAATTCAAGTTAGGACTAGCATAGAAGATGGGCTGTTTTCAATAGGATTTAAGCAGAATTGCTTCTTCATTTCTTATGGAGTGATTGAGTTCTCAGCTCTTGTCAGTAGCTAAAAATGTCAAATATGAAGTAGTGAAACTGAACACTTTCAAATCTACTGATTATATATATGTGAGAAAATTCAGTTTCTGAAATGGAATAATGTTACATACAATTTATTAACAACAGGGTCACTTGGGAAACATCCTGACCTGAAACTCAGATGTGATTATGGCAAAACTAATATGCTACATAGTCATTAGTCCTTAGTCCGTATTACTTTGTCCTGGAAAAGGTAGTCTTTTTTTTTTTAAACAAATGTCTTTTTTTTTCCCACCAAGGAGAGGAGTTTTATAGGAAGAGCATGAATCTAAATTTCTTTTTGACACATTATCAATGATTGGGAGGGTAAATGAGTAAATTCTATAGTTAGCTATATTACATTAATATTTACTAGTGACAGTGTTTAAAAAAAAAAAAAAATAAATTACAAAGGGAAGATGGCAGAGGAAGCTGAATTTACTTGCAATACCTGAAATCTTTTATGTGACCATATTGTAATATTGCCAAGATCTGTGTTAGGTGTTTTTGAAACAGAGATTGGAGGACATGCTTATAAGTGTTCAGTACTGAAAAAGGCATATGTTATAAAATGATGGCTAATAGATGATGACATATGACAAATTAAATTTTGCTATTTTATGTTACTCCCTTTCTTTCAGACAGCAATGGACCAGTTACATATGCACTTCACCCAAGCCATTCACAACACCGTGTTTCAAGTAGTCCTTGGATATGTGGAGCTGTGTGCAGGAAACACAGACACCAAGTTTCAGAAGTTACAGTACAAAGACCTCTGTACAGTATGTAATTATTGCATATATGTGTGGTTTTTAATCTGAATTTTTTCACTGTTGTAAATTAACCTTTTGTCAGTAGGCTCTCAGTTGTTAACCTTGTAGCTACTCTAGTTTCTTAACACTTTTCTTAATACAACTTATGAATATTTAAGATATTTGTTACTCATAACTTAAAGCTGATTTTGATTACTCTACATCTTAGCACCTTGGAGTTATTGTGCACCCCATCTGATAAACAAAGACCAGCATTTCAAAATGTCTTCAGTATGATATGCTAATTATTGAAATAACTATTATATTTGAACTTTGTTCCAGTGCATCTAGGTAGTGTTCACAATTTCTCTGATACTGCATTTCAGTAAGAATTCTTGTAAAGATTCTAACTTAAGTGGAGTCTTCCCATTATTCCTGGCTTTGTATCATTCACTTTTCATTCTCACATTTAATTTTGCATGTTTGATACCAAGATAAAGGACAGATATAATACTGAGATGCAAAAGCCTGATGATAGGCAGGTCATGGGCTGGGAATATATATGTATTTTCTTCTACTACAAATTTTAAGTGCAGTTTCTTGCATATTTTGTAATGTTGTTAGAATGAATTACTGTAGTTTGAATAGCATTTTTAGTTCAGTCTTTTAGTTTTTTCACTTGGGATTTTACAGTTACGCCCTGAGAAATTTTCTAAAACTTCAGTGATGGGGAAGAAGAATGTGAGATATTTTAGGTGGTTCTAACACTGAATTACAATTTGAAATTATGTTTCCATCTTGAATGTTGTTTAGGATGTTTGTTTCAGTCACAGACTAAGCTCTCATCATACTTCATCATCTTAAGGACCCACCCCATCAGTTTCAATTTATTAAATTAAAATACAGTCACAAGGACGTTAAAGTTCATATTCTGATCCATTTTCTGTTCTTTCATTTCTGTTATCTCCTGGGATCATGTAGCTGCCACTAGTAAACAACACATCTGCATTGTAAACCATTTCATTTTAAAGAGGTGCTTCTTTGACTTAAAAAGCTTACATAATCTAAGAGCCTTCATATAAATTGAAATGTTTCAAGCCAAATAAATTTATTGGGAATAATTGACTTAAGTATTCATGGACATAATGAGTAAGTTTCTGGATAGTTGGTATTTCCACTTCACTGAGATGAATTCTAGCTGCAGAAAGCCAGCAAGCCCTGCTCTTTGTTCTCCAGACTGCAGTCCTTTCATCTTTCTGCTATAAGCCTTCAGAGTATATTTTTGTTTCTTAGTTTCTAATGAACTTTTCTTCCAAGATTTTTTTTTTTTTACTTTATACTTCTGTATGTCCTTCAGTTTATTTCTCATTCCTTGCTAATACTAATGATACTAAGCCTATTTATTTACACTTACAAACTACTACTGAGCTGCTTCTGACCAGTTCTAAAGTACAGGTTGTATGTTGGTGTTTATCCTTATACTTGAGCTTGTGGAGGGATCTTTCAGGTACTTGGAAATACCACATTTTGTAATACACAGAAAGAGAGTGGCTTTAACTTCATGGTTACAAAATTATTACCTCATTATTTCTATTACTTTTTACTTATGCAAAGCCTTAACGAGATGATGCTTAAGTCAGTATGACCCTGCAATAGGTCATTATCATTCTGTATAAAGGAAGGTACTCAGATTTTGGGACTTTATTGTACTATGAATATTGCTGTAATTGCATTGAAATTTACTTTTTAAATTTTTCATTACTAACTTGGTAACCATTAGATATGTAGGGACAGGCTGCATTTGGGAAGTTTTGGTCTCTTACAAACCATGCTGTTCAACGTTGATTGTTACCTGTTGCAATGCATTTGTGAAACCAGGGTGCTGAATAAGATGAACTATTACAGCAGTTCAATTTCTAACTTCCTGTAGAAAAACAGCAGGTTTTCATCTCATGCATTCAGTTGTTGGGGAATAAATTGTTTAAGAATGAAATATGAACCACCTTTCTCTTTGTTTATTTCAAGTGAGAACCCTCTTCAGGCTGCTTATGGTGTTAAGCTAGGATGCCCTTAACATGTAAAGGGTTATGGGGTACTTACTGTAATTAAGCAGGGCAAGTCATATAAAATTGAAGTATTCCTTTTGAGGCAGATATTCTGCTCTGTGTTTCTAAAAATCTGTCAAAATAAACTCATCTCTCTTATTTCAACTGTATGTGAGGACTATAGTGGCTTTTTTCTTTATTTGCATCTTTTTGGAAGTAAGATACTGGATATTATAATAATGTGAATCTTTTAAAAAAGAATAATGTCTTCAGAAATTCTTAAGCATTTATGAAAGTAAATGCCTGTGCACTCAGAGTTACTGTTGAGTGTTTCTTAGCGACACACTATGCTTGTACATATTTTCTCTTTTTTGACTATTGCTGGAGCAGGGCAAAGCTTGGCTGCTTCAGTCTCAAGTTTTGATTTTCTTTATTCTAGTATAAGCTCAAAGAAATTCAGTTCTTTCCTTAGTTTAAATTAATTATCTTGATATTTAGTAAGTAATCCTTTCTTTCTGTCCACCTGAAAGTCAATATGTCTTCAAGTATAGTGATTTGCACAAGCACACTTCAGATTTTAGATACTAAAAGCCCTGAAGTACAATGAGAGTAACATTTCCTGGTAAGTTAGTCGAGAAAATTGCTGGATCAGCAAGTTTGTTTGTTTTTAAGCTACCTCTTAAAAAAAAAAAAGCTCATTCAACCCAATGGAGTATTTGCCAGGAAGGCTTCTCTGTAGCACTGAAGTACAAAAGTCTATGTTGTTGAACTGACACACAGGGGTGGCTGCATCCCTCTGATAGTGAGATGGCCTTACTTCTGTATCTGTGTCACTGTAAAATAATTGTAAGAGGTAGTTAATATACAGGCCAATTGAGAAAATGAAAAAAAGGTGCTAACAAAAACACTTTGTGCTATTGGATAGCATTTGATTAGTTGACCAAAGTCAGGGATCTGTCACTTCTTAAAATATATTTGAAGATGAAACTGATGTGTCTCAGCTCAGCTGTATAAATTTGGAGAGTTTGTTAAGGTTTGAGTTGCTGCAGCAAAAAGTGAACAGAATTTTGAATTTTCACAATGCTATTTTGTGTTCTGTAGCATATTACATCAGACAGCTACATTCCATGCCTTGCTGATCTCTGCAAAGCCCTCTGGGAAGTCATGCTCAGTTACTACCGGACCATGCAGTGGCATGAGAACCATGACCAAGATGAGGCAGAAGTTGTGTCTTCTGGTAAGAAACTTCTGGAAAGAAAACTTCATCATGATAGTTGGAAATAACTTTTCTTGTGTTCAAGTTATTAATTTATGTGTTGGTATCTTTGTGGTCTTGACTCAGCGCCTTCAGCATTTTTGCTGATGGTGTGCATTAAGGACTAAAACACTCACTTTTTTTTTTTTTTTTTTACTCTTCAGTATAAGGTTAATTTTTTTAATGAATATGTGCCAGTATTGCAAATATAAATGATTTTATTTTAAACAGTGCTTAGGGGAAATGTCCCTCCCCTATTGTGTGGAATCTTAAAAAAAGATAGTAAAAAAATCATCTTTTTAGTAAAAAAAATTATTTTGGATTGTTGGAGCTGTTTTTGAGTTGAAGCCATTACTTGAGATGAAGGGTTTTATAGCTATGTCAGATGTAAAATTCAGAGTTGAAATATTTGAAATTTTTGCTTTTGTGAAGAGAAATTCTAAAGTTTTGACTGAATTGCCTATTCTCAATAATATTTACTTTTACAGTTTAAATAAGATAGTTACATTTTCTTCTCTTGTGTCCATTTTGCTGTGGTTTTTGCAGATGTAAAATCAAGCAGCTACCATAGAGAACTTACTTAATGGAATAATGATCACAGTAGACTCCTAATGCAGCCGCATATGCACTTACACAACTAGTTTCCCTTAGTGTCATTACTTGTGATATCCTGAGGAAAGAAAATAATCTGCACTCTAAAGCCTTCTACAGGAACCATTAAACCTACTAAAGTGATATATACAATCAGATGCATAATTTTAAATGCACTGCTTTTAAATGCATGCCAGAGTGTTCTGGTATGTTTACTACTAAATTGCTGTCACTCCATTTTTAATTTTCTGGAGATACAGCTTAGCTATAATGTGCAACTGAAATGTAGTGATCTATTGAATCACTTTTTCAAATATCTCAGCAATGATAAAGCACAGAAGGGAGTTTTACAAGTACAGTTTTATTTCAGAGGGACTATAAGTATCTACTGACTGGTTTTTTTTTATATAAAACTCATTACTTATTCTACAGTAATTATTAAAAGTGTACATAGAATTCTCATTTTGTATTTACTGATTTAATGGCTGTAATATGTGGGAAAGTCAAAGAGTAAAATTCCTGTAGAATGGGCATGTATGCCAGAGGGGACCAGGGAGGCAGTTCAGGAGAGTTTTCCAAAGTTGTTCCTCAAATAAGCCCCACAGACTGGACCAGTAGATGTACCACTGTGTCTGGCTTTTATAATTTTGGGAACTCTTGGCTGTTCCAGTATTGTCCCAGTTAATCTCAGCACTCTTAGAAAGTACCTTAAATGTGTCAAGGGACTCTTGATCTTAGAGCACAAGTACAGCTGTAGAAGGGAGAAGCTGGACTTGAAAGACTATTTATAAAACTCTTAGCATTTTTTTGTTGTGAAACTTACCCCAAAGAAGTCCTTGGAAGGATAGAATTAAGTATTTGTATGTAGAACTTGTTTAATCAAACTGAAGATAAAATTAGTTAACTAAAATTATCAAAATAACATGAAATTAATTCTATGTCATATTTAATGAGCTGCTTCGTAGTCTGTGATTTTGTTGTTTGTACAGTAAACGGCAAATTGCTGTAATATGGGGTTTCATCCCTCAAAATAAACTACTTACTGGAAAATTTTCCATTACACTGTTTGTTGTGGTCAGAGTTGTTTATGTTTTTTAGTAAAGAATCAAAGAGAAAATGAATTTTAAAGGGTCCTATGCAGTTAATTTTTGTCCTCCCTGCTCAAAGCAAAGTGCACTTGGAAGTCACACTGGTTTGTGTGAGGGCTTGCCTGGTTCAGCTGGATTTTCACATACCATGAAATTTACTATGATGTTGATGTAATTTACATGGATTCATGAGACTGATTTAACAGAAAACCTGAAAGTGGGTGGTAAAATGATCACTGTAGCATTTAAGCTCCTGATTTCACAAGTGTAATTCAAGGGGTAAAAGTTGATAAGAGCTCTAGTATCTGTAAAAGAATCAAAGAAAACCAAGAAGAAAATTATGTAGGATGTAAATCCAATTTCAAAATGTTTCCTTTATAGTACTGTGTAAATTCTGTGCAAGACCTGCTTAATATTCAATGAGTGAAGCTAGAAGACAGAGATTTGATTGAGTCCTTTTTTTTTTGGTTTTCTCTGCCATGCAAGAATTAAACAAAAACCTTTTGTTACGACTGAAAGCTGCCTTTTTGAATTTTGACAAATACTGAAAAACCTGAAGAATTGCTGCATTTAAATCAGGCATCTAGAATAATAACTCTTGGGTGGTTTTGATCCTTATTTTTATGTGGAGTTATGAATATTTATGTGTTCTCTACCTGTTCCAAATTCTTTAATGCAAAATGTATAAACACTTGTGCAGCCCTTGATTTTCAAGGAAGTTATCCTGAATGAACCTGCGTGAAATTAGCTGCAGTGCAGTTCATTAAAAGACTGGCAACAAGACCTCTTAGCATGACAGCCATAAACCAGGACCATTGGGAGACTGACAGAGAAAGAATATTCCATTGATTTTTTTAGTGAACAATAGCATCTGTATTGCAGTGTCTGTCCAACCATTCCTTCCTGAATGGCAGTTTGTGAGTACAGGGGCCATGGCCTTAATCTAGAGAACAGGTCAAAGGTGCTGACTTGTTTAGCATTGGCTTCAGTCTGCAGAAAATTTCTAAGAGAGGAGATTGCAGAAACACATGAAGAGTGTGCTGTGGCTAAGATTGCTGGTTTTGTTTCCTTGATAGTCCAGGAAAGGTTAAATCCACTTAGAGGTTTTCTCTTTATAGAAATTAGATTCTTAGATTCTTTCTATTTATGTTTCATTTAATCTTCCACGGGAGATCAGGAAAATACATTTGTCAGAATTATTACTTTGAGAATATAAGCATATTTAGGTACAGTTACTAAATTATGATTTATGTAGGCAGTGGGTAATACTTGTTTTATGATTTTCCTTTCATAAGGAATTTTTTTTGCATGCCTTGCCACAGTAGATATAGTATGGAAGAATGTTTATAGGTCTTGTTTGCACATAAAACAACCTTTTATCATCTCATTTTGAGTTATTAGGGTAAATTCTCAGTAAACTTGCAAAAGCAGTCTCAATGTCTTAACACAGGAAAATTAACACAGATTTGCAGCCTTGAAGAATGAATATTCCTAATATAAACCCCAAATCCAGACTGTATTTTATTATGTTTTTAATTTTGATGAGGAGTTATTCAATTAACAGTACTGGAACTTTTAGATTCTGGCCGGTTATTATGCTGGTTCTGTGTTCTTGAATTCCAGCCTTGTGGGCAGTTTAACTCAAGTGGCTTGCCAGTTGTTCTTGATAGTGTTAGTATGTTCACTACTGTAATCCCTAGTTTACAGATAAAGCTTTCTCAGTGTTTGATAAAATTAATAATTTAATAATATGTTCAGCCACACCTTATAGCTCCATCTGACAGAAATCAAGCAAGGCCAGTGTCCTTCTCAGTATTCATATTCCTCACATCTGTTTTTTGAATTTAAATGGAGATACAGATGTAGAAGATACCATATTTTTGTTGTTCCTGGTAAGCTTCTATAAACATTTTTATACTAGGCAATAGTTCTTTTTCTGAGAAACATACTCAGGAAGGGTTCAAATCAGAAGCGAGATGGTTGATGAGGAGAAGGACGATGTATGTGACACTCTTGTACTTGCAGAGAGTCTGGCCTAGGACTGCGAGAATGAGGCACTGCTAAGTGCTATTTATAATTGGTGATTGTTACAGAAAGAAACTCTGCTTACTTGACAGTGAGCACTGGATGATCTGAAGAAGATACAATCCAAACATGGTCAGACTGCTGTGCTCTATTGTTACTTTGGTTTAATTGAATTGTCAGTGTCTGATACAAGTCATAACAATTCCTGTTAGTGGATGGTTTTCCTTTTGTTCTCTTAGATATGTGGTAGTCCAGACAATGCTGCAGGGTCTGTTCTGCACACATCTGAAAAGGTTGATAAAAATCTTGTATCCAGCATCCTGTTCCTTACTTGCCTCTTTAGTAAGCTGCTCACAGTATTTACATGATATTCATCTAGACTGCAAGGTCTGGATTCAGGGCAAGGCATGACAAGGAAAGAACACTTCGTTGATAAAAATTTCTTGATGCTGACACATGGAAGACAGATGTACATTGTTTATGTTTCTGGACTCTTCTTCAGTAGACAACAAAATGAGACATGAAAAATTGCTCTTTTCTCTATGGAAGATGAAACTAAGCCAGGAATTTTTCTGGAAAAAGCTTTGAAGCCTAGTAATGAAGAACTGCAAGGGTCAGTCAGGATTAGCTCTCACTGTGATCCTTGCAGTACATTACTACCTAAGGAGCACTACTGTGACAGGCATTTGGTGTGCAGGTGATGAAACTCTCCTGGTCTGCATTTTCATATAATGCTGATATGCGCATTATTCATTTCCGTTCAAAGGTTTAGAGCAAAGTAGCTCTTCTGGAATTTGCATAATCAATAATATGGCAATAGCTAAGGAAATGTGATTCTGTGTGGGATAACTTTCAAAGCTTTTGGAAATATTTACAATGCCTTTAACCTGAAGTTTCAGATGGCAACAATGTGATTGGATCTGAAGAGAACAGTTTTGACCGCAACTATGTAAAAAAGAAATTGGAGCATGGGCTTTCTCGAATATGGCAGGTATGGGTTTTGAATTTTATTTTCCCCTGAGTATTTTTTCCCCTCTCTTCCACCTCTCCCATATTAATTATGGTGATATTTATGCTAATATTCTTAAAGAGATATCTCCGGGTTTTTTTTAAGTGATTTGTTTTGATTTGAATGTGTTAAGACCATGGAAATATAATTTCTATGACTCAGTGGTTGCAATGCTTCCAAAGTCAGTCAAGATACCAAAACATAGTAACAAGACTTTTAGTCTGATCTCATTTCTTTCAACTTGTGTGCTGCCACACAATCTATTTTCTTCTCATGTGCTCTCCTCTGTATACCGCTTTATATTTCTGGTATAAGCTCTATATTTCTGGTATAGCTTATAGCTATGGAGAACCTGGAGCCTTGTGAACCTGACTGGTTTCATGGTATTCCTGCTGTGATTGCTGGATCAGTTTGGTGCAGTGTCACCCAAAATGTATGATGAAAAAGCTGTGTTCTGTTTTTGCATTGACAATAGAGCATCTAGGAATGACTCTATCTGTGTTATAGAGTGCTAAAGACACTGAATATAAAATTATTTTAGAGAAATTACCCATGTTACAGAAAATGGAATAATATTCTAAATCTCAAAAAAAGAATTTATAAGTGCAAGCAACCAACAAGTGTTAATGAACCAGGCATCCAAGCCTTCACTTTTTGTCTTCAGTGTATTAAGTATACAAAAACTTGTTTGTGTTTTGTAGGATGTTCAATTGAAAGTGAAAACATATCTTCTGGGAACAGATCTGTCTAACTTCAAATACGATGACTTCATATTTGTGCTTGATGTTATCAGCAGGTATGCTGGTGTGGTTGTAAGACCTTTTAGTACATGTCCACAAACGAGCTCTGATAAGATAGCACTGTTGATAAGGCTGATATTTGCATTTTGATGCCAATTTCATTCAAATGTGCTGATAGTTTGAAGAGCAATTCTTCTATATGTGAGAGTTTATGAGGATGTATGTAGGTGAGGTAGCATGAACTGCTTTGCTCCTTAAGTGTGATATGATTCCGGTATTGTCACCTTTTAAGATACGAGATGTGCAAGTCTAGCAACTTTTTTTTCTGAGAGCTTTTAAAGGGAGTCTGAGTCAAGCAGGAAAAT
The DNA here is from genome assembly GCA_013400435.1 of Pycnonotus jocosus. Classification (NCBI taxonomy): domain Eukaryota; kingdom Metazoa; phylum Chordata; class Aves; order Passeriformes; family Pycnonotidae; genus Pycnonotus; species Pycnonotus jocosus. The sequence continues at coordinate 93,521 of VWYP01007916.1, forward strand.
ACTGTGATACTGCAAACCTGTACAATATATCCTTCTGTTTTGGTAATGAAATGACAGACTGAGACTGTGAATTGACAGCTTGCCCTGCGTAGCAGGCTCTCAAAAATGCATTTATTTTGCTTACGGCTCTTTATGTATATGGCACACAGTGATAGGATTTGAAGGAAAATGGGACATGGACTTTTGTGGAATGCAACCTTAACATTGCAATGTAACGTTGGTGCTCTGTGTTTATGAAGATACATCTACCTCACCGTTGGAACAGCAGTATTAAGAAATCAATAAATATGTCTAAACTTTGTTTTATTGCTCTAGGCTGATGCAGGTTGGAGAAGAATTTTGTGGCAGTAAGTCTGAAGTTTTGCAAGAATCTATCAGAAAACAAAGCGTTAACTATTTCAAAACATACCACAGGTGAGGCTATTATATGTGCAGTGGATGATTCTAATGACATTTCTTACTGTTGAGTAAACACTTTCCAAAGGAATTCTGCTGCATGTTCATGCCTTGAGGTTGACAGTAGAGTCTGTTCCCTCATGAGAATAAGGCTCTGAGCTCTGGAGAGGGGGAGAGGCTAGAGAAGCCTTTGCTTTCCACTGTGTTTGTGGAAAACTGTAGTTCTGCAGCAGGGAAACCGGATAAAGATGAACAACTTTTTAATGTAGAATTTCAGTAGTTTTTTGGGCTGCCTCTTGTCTCCTGGCATCCTGAGGAGGAATGCCTTTGAAGCCCATACTTACTAGCAAAATAGTGTCTTCTTTTTCTATGCTAATTGCTTAAGCAGACTCATTGTGTACTACTATGAAATGTTTTTTTTCAATATGCAATTCTGTCTTGCTTCAAGTAAGAATTTAGAATTGAGTCCATCCTTTTGAGTCATGTTTTCATGGCTTGTTCGTTGGCAGGATCTAACTACATTTCAGTCAGCTCTATTGTTGTATATGAGGCCAATCATATATTGCCATGGATAGGCTATTCTCCAGACTCAGATATGATATATGGCTATAACAGCATCAAGACTTATCTTTCTATTTGTTTGTTTCAGTTGCCTTGATTTTACAAATGTTTTTGTTTGGGTGACTGATAACTTTTTAATTTGAGTTTTCTACCATTGCATTCTTTCTGGGTGTAAAAACTAGGAAGATATGAGAAGAAATACAGCCTCCCATGCTCTAGAAAACACTTATTTTCCTAGTCTTTATCTGTTGTCCTCTTGTTTGGGAGCTGTCATACAACTAATAGTTCCAGAGCCATTTGAAAAATCTGAGACTTTCTGCCTAAAATCCATGAAGTATGAAAATTAGGGCAAGAGAACATGAGACAGTATCTAAATTCAGAAGATGAGAATGTGTTTTGGAATTTCTTCCAGCTTTGGTAGTTTGTAGCTAGGAATTCTTTCTGGACATTTGATGAAGACCTGAGTTGCAGTTGTCTGAAAAGCTTGAGCCTTAATCAGATCCACATTATATCTTGTCAGGAGATGCCTGACAAGGCAATATTTTTATTTCTTGATATTTTTCTGAATCCCGAACTGAATTTCATGAACTGATTTTGGTCTGCCTAATCCTCTTTTACTACACTGACTTATCACATAATGCCGTGTTGGGTTAAGTAAATATAATTTTGACTGTTATGGTTTTGCTTATGTTTATCAGCTTAAGGAATCATAGCTAATTTTCTGAATTATCTTTGAGTAAAATAAAGATTAAGGAACATTGATGGAATATGTATAGAAATAGTAATTTTTACTTCGTTTTTTAAAGATAATGTAATTCTTGTGAAAATAAAATGAAATACTTGGATTAAATAGTATGAAACCTTTTAATACTTTCGACATGCTTTATGCTGCATGGGTATTGTGAAGATTAATTGGCTGATATTTTCATCATCAGGAGGAAAAACATAAAAGACCCCTGTCTCGGAGCTATATCCCTTAGGTTGTTTTATATAAAAGCTTTAAGCATCTTGCCTTTTCAGATCAAGCTAATGTGGCTTTCACTTCTGTTGGGTATTTAATTGGGGGTGGGGGGGAAAGAAGCAGGATGTTTTTAAGGATTCATTAGTACATGAAAGCTGTACAGTGCTGAAATGCCTGGAGTCCAGGAGTAATCAGTTCTTTGTGTAATTTGACATATGTGGCCTCCTGGGCAGTGTGGCGTTATAGAGAACTGCCAACATAGAGAAAATATTGAAAGGAATTGGCTGTGTGATTCAAAAAACAGAGGAGAACACAGTACTAGAGCATACAGGAAGCCTTTTTTCTGGGTGCGGGTTGATTGTTCTGATAAATCAGCGTGGGCTTTTCGCAAAGAGCATCAGTAAGATGATTTTTGAAATGCACTTTATTTTTTGTACCTTAAAAAGTTGTGTCTGATCACTTAAGCTTTTCAGAGAATGAATGCATCAGGTCTTCATGCATTCCCCTTTCTAGACGTATATACTGGTGAAAATTAGGAGCGTTTGTTCAGGTACTCTGTCAGAGCCTTGGTTTCAGATTTGAAATGCTACAAAACCTGTTGTGTGGCTTTTAAGTGTTTGCTTTTCTATGACTCTTTCACCTTAGTCTCCCTCACAAAGACTTTTAGTCTCTAATGCTTGTTTTCACAGGATCTCTATCTGTTGTTTGTGTTGGCTTTACTGTGAGATGATCTGCAAGCTATGGGTACTCAATGCACAACTGAATGCACAACTCAATGCACAACTGAAAATAGCACTTGAAGTCTATTTGTATTTAACTGGTGAATTTAAATAGACATAGCAAGCTGTAGTCACAATTCAACACATTGCTTATCTCATTGTGGCAAGCAAATTTTACTTGTGGTGATTGTAGTTCATTATTGAAGTTGTGGTATTCCTAGAATATTTTATTGCCTAATTAAAAACCCAGTGCATAATTTACCAACTGCTACTTGTTAAACAAAACAATATGCCGTATTTTAAGAGGAAAAGATAGAGCTGTGTGATTCCAAAAAGCATTAATTGCTGTCTTTTCCTGTGTGTTTCATTTATGTGGCAAAATTTTTTTCTTTATTAAAGATGTTTCTGCTTATGACAGAGTGGAGACTTTTCTAGTGATTGAAAACAACAGAAGAAAAGCGGAGATGTAATGGCTTGCTTACTTTTCCTTATTACTGTATTGGCACCAAAGTAAAATTAAGCTGTGAAGAAAATGAGAGATTAATAGCCATTTAGGTTTTTTCTTTGAAAAATTGAGATATCTGTAGAATATTAGTTCTTTCCACTTCCCTTTGGTCTCTGTTGGCCTCAATGTGTTTGAAAGAAGCATCTGTTTTATGTGGGCTCTCAGAAGCTGTTGTGCTGCTAGTGGAGTTTGTATATATTATATTGCTTTCTCCAGTTTACAGAGGAAAAAGATCCAATATTTCTGCATAATTGTAGGTGTCCCTCTATAATTTGTAATGGTTTTGACTAAAAAATTAGTTTACAAATTTTGGAGATAATCTCCAAGAAAATCTTTCTCCAGAGGTGTCATAAAAATTACACTGCTTTGCTAGCTGCGGCTTTAGAGTGGTTTGTCAGTTAGAAGAATTGCTTAAATATGTGTTTTAAAGTGTAACTTTTTGTACAGTTTTAGAAGGAGTTTTTCATTGCTGAAGTGAAGTAATTGCCAACTTTGTGATTTACTCTTTCTGCCAATTAAGAGTATTCATTTGTGTTTCAGAACCCGTCTTGAAGAACTAAGAATGTTTTTGGAGAATGAGACCTGGGAACTTTGTCCTGTTAAATCAAGCTTTAGTATTTTGCAGCTTCATGTACGTTCTATGAATAAAATGTACAAATGTATTACTACTTCAATAACGTAGAGTCACAGTGTTCTAAGAAGTAGAGAAACCCATGAACTGCTGTACAAATTTTTTAATGGCTTCTAAAAGACCAATTTTACTTCATGAGATTAGAAACCTAGGAGTCAAGTGGTTTTGAAACAGTAGTGTTTCTGTTTTGGGCAGGCAGAGGTTTTTGTGGAAGGTGCTAGAGTTGTAAGCATAATGTTAGCCTTTATTTTTCATGTTTCAATGTACTGTTAATATGTCTGTTTTTCATTTCTAAATTATTTATCTGACAGTAAGATGCGAAAAGATGAGTGCCTAAAATTAGTTGCATGAGCACTCACTAGCTTTTATCACTTTGGCATCTGTTTCTAGAAACACAGGTCATACAGACTCATTTGGAAAGGAAAAATAATACTCTTCTGTGGTGAAGTCCAACTGAAAGCAAGTAATTAGTGTACTCACCTTCTAATCATCTGAAGTGATTTTTTTTTTTATTTTTAGCATGTGGTGGATGAAATTAACTTGTTTTGCCAAGTAAAACATAGTGCCTGTGATTAAAGCTATAGCTGAAGTTCAAAAATGTTTTAGCACAGTAACGTTAAGGAAGATCATTTTGCAACTTCTGTGGAATTAACTATAGAAGTAAGCAATAGGCTACTGGGTCACTAAAAGTACAAAGGGAAAGGAAGGGCAGACCCTTAGCAGCATTCAGCAGCAAAATAAATAATATTTTTAATAAAGAAATGGGATTATACATCCACACATACCGCTCACAGGACTGGAGCAGCAGAAACTGGCAGAAAGTTACTGATTTGTTGAAGCGAACAGAAATCTAAAATTGTAGTCCTTTTAGCTGCGTATGTTTTGATCTTTAAGCCTTTAGTCAAATTAAAATGTACATTTTGCCATCATGGATATCAATAGCTAGAGTTTAATAGATAAAAATGGTATGTCATCTGAGATAAGTTGTGTTTTTTAGGAAAAAAAAAGTAAAAAATCATACCTTTTGGGTCCTACTTGGTCCATACACTTGCAAAAGTTTGTGCACTCACCCAGTGGTCAGAAAATGTGCAGTGGGTTTGAGAAGTAAAAAATTTTGACAACTTTTTAAAAATAAAGTATCAACAAGAAAATTTCAGCTTTAGTAAATTACTAGGTAACTTCTGTAAAGAGAACTGCATTTTTGGATAGAATTTAAGGCTTTTTTATCTCCTAATTTCTGTGAAATAAAAAACACAATTAGTTTTCATCTAATTTTAGACAGTAAATACTTTCAGAATGCAGATGTATTGCATGTTGTAGCAGAAAACTTCTAAAAGTACAAAGACACGCAGTGTAAGGTTGCCATTTTCAAGGTTAACTTGAGCCAGCATGAAAAGCATGTTGAAATAAGCAGCAAACTTTGGCTAAAAGTTAACTGTCCACAAGTTTGTTGTTGTCCTTTGTTTTTATGGAACTGGAGTCATAATCACGCTGCAAATGCCTGATCAAAATGTAATTTATTTCTGTTGACAGGAATTTAAGTTCATGGAGCAGTCACGTTCCCCGTCCGTGTCACCGAGTAAGCAGCCTGCCTCGGCGGTTTCAGCGACGGTAACGCTGTTTGAGCAGTACTGTAACGGAGGAAACCCCTTCGAAATTCAGGCTGACAGCAAAGATGATGAGACAGAAGATGTGTTAGCTTCCAATGGGGTATGGAGTGTTTCAGGAAAAAAGCAAAAAACCCAAACAAATAGTGCTTTCAGTAAATGATGATTTATTTTGTGTGGCATTGATGGCAAAGTGTCTTAGTGCAAGAATCTGTTGCCTGCAGTACTGTGCTGCTTTGCTTCTAAAGTGCCAGAAAGCCAGGCATCCTGTTCAAAGTTGTTTGTTTTGCACTGAATCAGTACTTTCTTTCCACTGAAGTCAAGCATTCCTGAAGGTTAGCAATGCATGTTCCACCTAAATTAGTATTTTTTCATTTTTAAAGAACATTGACAGCAGCCTTTCAACCAGCAAAGTTGTTTGTATCCCAATCAAGATAAAAGCCAAGAAGTGACCAAAGTGCAACATTAAATGAGTGACAATATGATAAGAAAAATAATTGTAGTTTTATTTATTTTTTTTAACAGTATGAATCAGATGAACAAGAAAAAAGTGCATATCAAGAATATGATAGTGACAGTGATGTTCCTGAAGAGCTGAAAAGAGATTATGTGGATGAGCAGACAGGAGATGTCCCAATAAAAAGGTGAGTAGGCTGTGTGTGTCCTTGGTCTAATTCACATGCTTTTCATCTCAGTATTCTATTTAGTTCAGGTTCTATAATCTACAACAATGGCATAATAATCAAATAAACATTACGCTGCCTGCACAATTAGAAGGCTCAACACTTAGATCTCCAGAATGGGGAGGAACATTAAACCACTCATCATTATAGCCAACAAAACCTGAAGAAAGGAACATTTTGAAAGCAGATAAAGCCTCTCTGAAGCAGGTAGTGGAAAAGTGATTAATAAGGACTAGATGTTAATTGAAGGTCCTTCTATAGCAGCTATTCTGTATATGTGTAATTTCTGTTGTGTCAAAAGCAGTTGTTTGCAGACAAACGCTTTGAGTTTTGGGCTTCTGCTTCTGCAGAACAGTAAACTTTTACAGGATAAGAAAAATAATTAGCTTCTTCCATAGTTTGAAGACAGTACTTTAGAATTTTAAGTTGTCTTTTTCTTTAATACACACATAGATATATATAAATGAATATACATATTCTATTTTGATGTATATAAAATTATTTTATTTATATATATTCATACTAAAACGCCAACTTTCTATCCTTTAAAAGGATCTGAAAACAAGTTGCTATCTAGGACACTGTACAACTTAGATGTACATTCAGACTTTGTGAAGCAGGCTAACATTTTTTGATGTAGGGTTTCCAGGACAACAAGAATGCCAACACTTGCATCAAAGCAGAGTAGCAGAGTAGTTACAAGATGACTCTCTAGGATAAAATTTTGTTAGCATGATTTTTGCTATAAGGTACATCATGTAAACTGCCTCCTTTCAAAGAAGGAGGAGGTATAGTGGAGATATAGTTAAAAATTACTTAATTGGAACAAACAAGAGTTGCATAGGTGTGTGCTGTGGAACCGAAATTTTTGGAAGAATATAATTTTGAGGGATGGCAGCTGGCAGGTGGTTTCTCTTATAGAAAATTAAAATGTGTCTAGTTGGATAAAGATAATTGAGTCCAACTTCCCACTTCTTTCAGGACTAAAATTTATGGAAAAATTTAATGACTTTTTTAGTTTCATCTTCCTCAAAATTGCTTCTATTTCTAGGTAGTAACTTTCAGCTGTAGCTGACTAATCTACCTCTTGTTTTGTTGTGACTTGTGTTGTTTTTATTCTCTTCATGGATTATGAATGTGGGTCAGAGTGATTAAAATGACTGTTGGGGTAAGAAAGAGGCCTGCAGAACTCCAGCATTAGATTAAGAGTCAAAAATTGCCTTCTCTAGCACAATTCTATGTAAATTAGGTCAGGCTTCTTTCTTAAATGTTAGCGTCCTCACCCAGCTGTGCTTTGGCATAAATAAAATTCTGCACTGGCAGACATACTGTCGTGTGAAAGAAGGGGGGAGGAATAATACATTTTCCACAAAATTTCATTTGTATGTCTTTGAATGTTTTCACATTTGCCTTATTTGTTGTTTTCTTTGAAGCGTTTCTCGAGAAACTCTGAGGAGCAGAAAGAGATCAGATTATAACCTCAATAAAGTCAATGCACCTATTCTGACCAACACTACACTGAATGTAATAAGGCTTGTTGGTATGTAGAATATTGTAGTTTTTTATAAGTGTTTTTGACTTTTGTGCAAACTTATGGATTATAGGAAATATGTTAAATGGTATTTAAGGCCCTGAAAAATATACTTAGTTGGGCTTTATTTCTACTCTTTGAAAACGTTAATAAAATAGAAATGAAACACTAAACAAGTTCTTCAATTAAATAGACAAATATGCTTATATTTTGTGAATTATTTTTACCTGGAAAATTAATCTGGATGCATATGTTGGTTTTAACCTATAATAGTAGTTTATTTATCTGAAATACTGAATGTGTTAGAAGAGTGGAGATAGCAAGCAAAAAGATAAATGCTTTATGTTGCTGATGTGTTTTACAAAATTATTTATTTTAAAGTAGAATAGTTGCAAAAGTAAGGACATTAGGACTAGAGATTTTTTTCCATTTCATTATTCAAATTCTCACACTCAGAATAGCTGTTTTTACCACATAGTAATCAACTAGATTAGAAGAAAAGAAGAAAAGAGCTCTCTCATACATCCTAGCAATCTCTAGGGAGTTTAGGGCGTCTCTATCCCTGCAGGTCATCAGAACATGACTGAACAGGCTGCTGAGCAGCCTTGTGACCTGCTCTGAGCAGGAGGTTGCACTAGGCCACCTCTTGAGGTCTTGTCTTGCCAGAGTTTTCTGTGAAAACACTGGCCTCCAATTCTAGATGTGATGGGATTGATTTTTTTGTGATCATGCCTTCTGTGTGATGATCTAGATAATTGTACCATAGCAATTTTCTGCTACTGACTTCTGTTTTATTTATAGAGAAGGGAAAGTAACTACCTAAATTTATCAGAGTAGGCAGAAGAAAGAAGAATTCTGTATGTGATGCATTAATGAGGTTTGCCTTCAAAGAAGAATATTATTGTTGCACTTCAGAGTAAGCCCTTTTAAAAAGCTTACTCCAACACCTGGTTAGCACCTTTTGCTGTCTTTGAAGGCAGCATGAAAGTCAGGAATTAATTTTTTAAATTTTTTCCAGGTTTCTTAAAACCCTTTTTTTTTTCCTTGACCATTTACCATATAGACCTGAAATGAGAGCTCATTCTCATTCTCGTGTGATTTTTCTGGCATCTGTGACTTAGGTTGGGGAGATTTGTTTGCTGCTTTCTGCTATAAGGTTTTTGCTCTAAGAAAATTGAGGATTGAACTAGAAACTACTCGTGGCACTTTCATGCAAACTCCAGGTTCTGTCCCTGCCATAAAACACTGTACCAGTAGGTGAAGCAGTAGTTCTGGTTTTCCAATTTTCCATAAGGAATCCTATTTGTGAATTATGTTCATAACCCCAAAATTAAACATTATTTTAAAAGCTCATATATATGCTTATTTCTCCTTCTGGAACTATTACTAATTCTCAAATATTCTGCTGTTTGGAGTGTTTTGTATTGTTTTGGTAATGAGTGATAGTAATGCTATTTGAAACATGGAATTGGAAAGGGACCTCCTGTGGGAGGAAGATGTCATTTAGTACTGCCTGTAAATATGCTTGTTTTGAAGTTAAATATACTTCTGTTCCCACCACTCATTCTAATAGGAATTCTATTTCAGAAGCCTTGTCAGTCTATAGAATAATAATAATAATAATAAATCTTGATCTTATGACAAAACAAATTGTGATATTTAACAAGTAATTTTGTTTTTTGATGCATACTACTCTACTCTTTTTACGGGGACCAATCCTATTTCTTCTCAGTCTTTGACTTGCTAAACAATGTGCCAAGAATTGTAGTGTCTTCTGTATTTATCCACCAGAAACTTAAATTTTCTGCTCCTGTTGTAATCTTACCAAAACCACATGCAATACTTTCAGTGAGATCTTCTTGCATTGTCTAATTCTTGTATCATTGCATGACGATACAAGTTCCTTCCTAAGGAACTTCCTAAGTTCCTTCCATTTTGCACCTCTTTTGATTTCTTACAGCTTCCTTGTACTGGAAGTGTGTAATGATCTTGTACAGCCAGATCCTTCACTTTCCCAGTTTTTTTCCAAGAGATAAAATGCTAGCTTATAGTAGAAAGGTGCATATTTCTTAAGTAATTTTCCCTTAAATGCATGGATTTACGATTTGTGCTGCTGAATTTCATCCAATTCTTACTACAACAATCATCAAGTACTTCTGTACATTATGCCAGTCCTTTTCTGTTTTGATGGTGCCTCTTTGCTTTTTATCTATTATCACTCTTATTTTTGTGCCAGAGTAATTCGTGAAAATGTTAAAGAAATGGCCGATTGCTAGGAACTCCAGCAGTAGCTATTTTAACTGCTTCCCTTTTCAACACACTCTAACTTCTTTTATTTAATGTGCAATGTTGTTAAATTAATACTTTCACCAAACTCCAGATAGGTGAAATGTACTGTGTCCTTTGTGTAGAAAATTAGGTACCTTACTCTTGTACAGCTCACTTCCGTTAGATCCGTGATTTATCTTAATTTTGCCTCCATATTTCTGTTTCTTTCATTTCCATACTTCAAAACAATCTGAAATCCTGCATCCTAAACATTAAAACAGTAGATCAGTAGTTATTCTGATTACTATTTGGATTTAGTTATTTGGATTCCCTCTTTAGTATGTTTTTCTTTGCTGTTTTTCAGTCATAGTGATGAAGATGCAGAATTAAGTTGCCCAATCAAGTAACAGAAATAATTGCCTTACTTTTTAGGAAAGTAGTAGTACCCATTGTGTCGTACTGAATGAGTATGACAGTGTTTATTAAGCATTTTGAACTATTTTCATGTGCTGTATGCTTTTTATGGAGGCTAAATGAATTTAAAAAATGGTAGCTTAATATTTATAAACTACATGAATGAGTTGCTAATGTATAATTGAAGTGGGAACAGCTACAATTGTGTTTGAATTTCAAGTGAACAGTTCAATTTATCAGATTTCTCTCACATTAATTAACTGAGGTAATTAGTTCTCTTTCTAGTATAAAGTAGCCATTAGACTAATTTTATAAGGTTAATTTTTCCTATCAAGCCATTGCATGTTGACTTAAAACGTAAAGGAAGAATAAACCTGTGTTTAAATTTGTACTGAATATTTTGACTAAGCGCTATATATCAACAAGAATAATTAATGACTGTGTCATTGTATATATTGATTCAGTGATCTCTTAATTAATATCATTCTGACCTAAGAAGTAGTTTAGTGGGTATTTCTTATATTGATGGGTTTTAATGCTTTTCTGGCCTTATTTTTGCTTGTGTTAAGAATGGATTTTGAGGATAAATTCTTAGATTTTGCTTGCTTTAAACCCCATTATCCTTTAAGAAAATAATAATAGTGATGACAAACCTCACAGCAGAAGTTGTTAGCTGAAATGAGTGATAGGTCTCATAGAACCTTATGTGACTTAAACCCCCTTAAATCGCACAGTCTTTCAAACTGATTTAGCTACAATGGGCTTTGCACTTCTTCCTTCAAGGTGGCGTTTTAGCTCGTAATATATGTCTTACTTCCACCATTCCTTTTTCTGGGTCACTGGGGTCAGGGATTTCCAAGGGATAGTCCTGTCAATGATGACTGATGCACAGGAGGCATTTTGTATATCAGCCTTTTCTGCATCCCCCCACCAGGGTTCCTTCTCCATTTTAGTAGCAGGCCTTTTGTTATTGATATATTTGAAGAGGCCCTTCTTGTTGTCCTTGACATTCTTGACCAGATTTAATTCCAGGTGGGCCTTGGCTTTTCTTATGTCTGCCCACTCGAACAACATCTCTGTATTTGTTCCAAGTGGCCTGTCCCTGCTTCTACCTCCTGTGTATGTCCTGCTTTAGTGAGTTTTGACAGATGTTCCTTGTTTATCCATGCTGGTCTCTTGCCCCCTTTGCCCAATTTCTTGCTCATCAGGATGTGCCATTCTTGAGCCTGGAGGAAGTGGTGCTTGAATATTGACCATTTCTCTTGGACCCTTTTTCTCTGCAGAGTCCGTCCCCTTGGGATTCTTCCAAAAAATCCCTAAAGAAGCTAAAGTTAGCTCTCCAGAAGTCCAGGGTTGCAATCTGGCTTGCCGCCCTCCTTCCTTCATGCAGTATACTGACCTCCACAATCTCAGGGTCACTGTAGCCAGGGCACTCCCCAGTCTTCACACCTCTAACAGGGCCTTCCTTGTTCATTAGTATAAGGTTGAGCAATACACCATTCCTCACTGGTATCTTCCACCATCTCTGTTGTCAATGCTTTACTGTTTGTGCTTTGCTGTTTTGTTCTTCTAGCAGATGTCAGAAGTCCCCTGTGAGAACCAGGGCCTGTGACCATGAGGCTGCTTCTACTTGTCTGTTAAAAGACTTCATCCACTTCCTTCTCCTCATCAGGTGGCCTGTAGCAAACACCTCCAACAGTGTCACCCTTACTGGTCTGCCCTGTTATCCTGACACTTAAACTCTCAACTGACTCATCATCCACCCCAAGACAGAGCTCAGTACATTCCAGGTGTTGCCTCACATACAGGACAATTTCGTGACTGTGCTTTGCAGGTCTGTGTTTCCTAAACAGCATGTAGCCCTTCATTGACAATATTCCAGTCACACAAGCTATCCCAACGTACCTCCATAAATGCAATGAGATGAAAGTCCGGTGACTGTGTACACATCTCTGATTCCTCCTGTTTGTTCCCTACACTGTGTGTATTGGTGTACAGGAACTTCATAGAGATATTTGAGTGTGTCAGTATCCCCCTGGGAGGGCCCTAAGGGGATGTCCCATAGTCCTGTCTTACAGTCATGTCTTTGGCTGCTTGTACCTGCTGAAGATATCCCCACTTAAACCTTATTTTGCTGCATGCACGGTCACTGTAGCTCTCTCCTTACTCCATCTTTCCTAGTTTCAAGCTCACTTTACCAGATTGGCCTGGTAAAGATTTTTTTGGCAAAGATTTGTGTGTGCTAACTTGTAAGGTGCATCAGTTTTGTATAAATTACTCTGATAAAGAATGCTCTCTGCTTGCTGTCCTTAAGGACAGAAGGAGCTCTGCGAGCAATACTTCAAAAGAAACCTGGCAAATGTTCAGCAGTTTAAGCTATGTAGAGCCTCTAGAAATTCAAGCTACTTCCAGTTGCTGAAACTTTAAGTGTTGTTTTCAACATTTCAACAATTTCAATATTTCAGTGTATTTCTGGAAGTTTCTATTTTGATATGGCTTTGGACTGTGTTTGCTGTTTGGAAATGTTCTTATCCCTTTTTAATGTGAAACAGTAACTTCAGGGCAAGTAGGTAATGATGTGCAGAGATTAAAAATAGGTGTCCTGTTAGAGAGAGCAACAAGGAGGAAATGTTCTTGGAACACTTGTTGTGTCAAGATGCTGAGTGATGTAGTAATAGAGAAATGTTCTTGGCACTGGAAGATTTTTATAGGGACAGTACTTGGGCAGTGTACAGTGCATAGCTGTTTGGAAAAGCATAAGACACTGCCCAAGAGATTACCTTCAATATTCATGCCAGCTGCACAGATACTTGGAAGTCTTAACTGTCCAGCATGTGACTCGTCACTCGTGCTGTGTTTGGGTTGCAGGCAAGTTAAAAAATATGTTTTATCAGAGAGTCAGTGGAAGAAGTCAGCCTGTTCAATGCAGAATATTCTAATAGTACGGATGAAGGTGACACTTGTTTTAATTAGGGTACCAGTACCATCTTTTCACAAACATCCAAAAATTTCCACATTGGACTGTGCATTTGATTTTCCCTTTTAGAAGACAGATTGAACTATTTAAGTCCATTTTCCAGTTTGTTCATAACGTTATGGGTCAAAACATTAAAAATTAAGTGATATAGGGTTAACATATGGGCTAAATTGACAAATACTGATTATTACAACCTCTCAAATCTCTAAGAATAACAGAACATATGCTTGCATGTTTTAGCAAACAGCGGCATAGTAATGTAGTATTCAATAAGGAGTCTAAATTAGATAGAAACCTGGAAGGTAGCAATGTCAGGCTATTGCTTGGTTCTTACTCTAGTGCCCTACCATTTTATCAGGTATGTAGCTGTATCATGCATTCTTCAACTTAGTCATCTTGGCTGACTGAAACAATTACTTGCTTGAAAAATTCAAATAACTCCTCGATTATTAAAAGCTAGCTTTTGTTTCTTTGTTACCCAGTTTCTCTGATTAAACCAATATTTTCTCTATCTATCAGTAAATTACTTTTCTGGGCACAGTATTATCTAGAAGATTAATGTTGTTGACTAGAGGAAAAAGAGATGGTTTTAGCACCTTTCTGTAATTTTTCTAACCTGTCACATGTAAACATGTCTGGAATATGACAATTTGTGAAATGACCTGCTGTATCCTACATGCTGGGGTGGACTGCATTTTTGTTTTGATTTAAAAATTGCTATCTGTCTCTTACTGTAATAAACAAAAGTTTGGTATATGTTATGTTTTTAGGGCAATAAAAGGGCTAGCAGGATGTAATTTTTGAGGTAGCCAGCAGGAAATGTGGGGTCTCTGGAATATCAGGGTTTTCATTAACTATGCTCCTTTTATGACCCAATGAAGAGCATATCCTGCGCTGGAGAACAAAAATGACTGGAAGCTATAGGCCCTGTGAACTAGGTCTGTAGGGAAAAATCTCTTTTGGACTCCAAATCCTATGATCAGTTTGATTCAGATAACATACAAATGAAGATCTTGAGGCTAGGGGGGTTTTATTATTAAAAAAAAAATAATATTTTCCCAAGTCCAATATGTTACAACAGAGAATAGGAAGGAAAAGAAGGAACTATTCTTTTCCCTGGATGTGCCAGGGTACTGACATCCTCCTTTACTCATAGTCTGTCCCCCAGGAAACCTTTCAAACTTAAAACTACTTGAGGTTCTTACCCTAGGATAGAATGGAAGGAAAGCAGAAAATGCTGTACCATCGATGTGAAGCACCGATGTAATTCCCAGAGTTCTTGGGTAAAATCCAATCTTGGACATATCATTTTTATACTATGTTTTTCTATTGCTTGAAAAATATCCATATATGCATATATAAACACACTAATGCGTAAAATCTTTAGTGGCTCTATATAGCATTTGCCAGAGACTGCTTTAGCAGAATATTATTTTTTACCTAAATGAAGCTGAAACTTCTAGAGGATCTAGTATGTTTTGAATTGGGTAGCAGAAGGCCAAGGATGGTTGAAGACGTTTTGGTATGGATTAACATCTACATTTTGAGAAGTCTTGAAACAATTGTGGTGTCTTAAGCCATCATTTTAGTTTTGTTTTTAAACCTTTCCAATCTGTAAACTATTATTAAATTGTTGTTAATAAATGTTGAAGGCGACATAATACACTTAGTAAAGCTGACTTTGAGTTTGTCCAAAATGTCTTTGTAGCACTTGTGCTGAGGAAACTGATTTTCTGTATTTATTTTTTAAGGGAAATACATGCAGATGATGAATATTCTGAAACCTATTGCATTTGATGTTATCCACTTCATGTCCCAGCTCTTTGATTACTATCTGTATGCAGTCTATACATTTTTTGGCCGAAACGACATGGTAGGTAGAAGCATTTTTCATTTTCAAGTTTCACTGTACACAGAGAATGAAAATACATAGGATAATAGTATTTGCTTAAAATATTACCTAATATGTAATTCCCAGAAAAATTAGTGGCAACAGAACAGATTTGAATGTAGGAGTAAGAAAAGACTAATTAGATGAGGAGTTAGATATGGAAAAGAAGTACTGGGAGCATTATTTTCAGTGAGACATTAATCACATTATTTTTTTGAACAGACAGATTCTCTGTTCTTTTTTCCAGCACTATTGAAAAAGGAGGAAAGACAAGGTGAAATACCTAGAAGTAGTGGTAGAAAGTGGGTAGCAAAGGAGCCTGCAGAAGGAGGGTTTGAGCCTAGACAGTATATATAAGGTGGTTGATTTTTTTCTCTATGTATTTCTCTAGTTTACATAAGAATAGCAATTTTAGGAAAAAGAGGGCCATGAAAGTTTAAAAAGTCTGAAAGACACTTTTTCATACCTAGTATTTTTCTGTCAAACTACACACATTAATTAAAACAACTTTTTTCGAGTGATCTTGTAGCTGAAAAAATGCTCGTTGGCAATGTCTTTATGTAACGTAGATGAACTTTCAATAGAGTTGTCTTAATAGCTGCATGTAAAAACAACTTTCTCCTATCTTGGCCCCTAAATTACTCCACAAGTAACAATGTCAAAGGCTTCCAAATCCATCATCATGTGCTGGCAAATTGTAATGAATTTTCAGACTCAACATATGGTTCTAAAAGATTTTAAACTGTTCTCTTTGGCAGGACAAATGTATTTGCCATTTGTGTTTACAAGATGGGTGGAGGGTTTTTTCTTTTTGTTGGGCTTTTTGTTTTGGTTTTTTTTCTGTTTGTTTGTGGTTTGATTTGCGGTTTTTATGTTTGGTTTGTTAAGATAATTGATTTCCATTGGCTTAGTTGCTCTGGTATTCACATTGTGTTGCATTTATTGTTATTTTTTTGCACCTCCTGTTTTGTGTTTTTAAAGCCCATATCAAGTTCCTCACTCTGTGCTCCTAGCAGAGAACAGCTCAGTGCTAGGCAGGTAAATGTTATAGCAGATGGGTGGTAAAATTGTGATGTTTTTGTGTGTGCCTAGTATTTGTTTTGACTGATTGTTTTCCGTGGGAAACACAATGCTTTACAAGGGTTTATGATTGTAATAAACCCTCTTGTAATGCTTCTTAAATGTCCTCACTCCCCGTAGTGTTTCTAAACCTTTAGAAAGTAGGGATGGGTGATGGTATGTGATTTAGACCACTCAGAGAATTCCTGTTTTATTTTTGTTCAGAAAATAATCTCAAATAGGATTCTTAGAATATGCTGGTATAACTTCCTTAAATGTTTAAAATTATTTGTGAATACTGTGCTTATTTTGTATATGTGAGTTAGTACACATGTAAGGAGAGTGGTTGGTTATACAGAGTTCGTTGCCAGCTCAGTGAAAACCAGGGATTTAAAATATACATGTTGAGCTCTATGTCCGTTCTTGATGCTGTCATTGCTCTTTTCAGACCTTGTTCGAATCGTTATCCTATGTAATTGGTATTTAGCTTTCTTCACTGCCAAAAATTAAACACTGTTGTAACCAGAATTGCTTTCAAAACTTTTTAAATTTGTGGAATGCAAATTAAGCCTGCCTTATCTCAAATTATGGAACAAGAAAAAATTAAGAGGATTGCCTGTATTTAACATCTACTCACTAAAATTTGAGACATTAATGAGCATGCCACGAAATAGTTTTCCTTAGCAGAAACAAACTGAGGTGAGCTTTCCTCTTTTTTTAACTGGACATTGCATTAATTTTTAAACTCATTTTTTAAATAACTATAGGAGGTTATTATAAGAGATAATTACTGTAAGAGGTTAATGATAAGAGGTAAAATTTTTGATGGCTAGAATTATTCTGCAAATTGTTTAATGCTCTGCTTACTAGCCTTCCTAGGTCGTCAGTTTATGAAATTTAAAAATGTATAGGTCTGCAAATAGAAATAGCAAAAACTTGCATGAAGTGAGTCAGATGTACTGATGAGTGAAATGTTCGTGGTGAAGCCATGAGGTTCTGTTCTTGTGGACTTGTCTCCTAGGTCAGGTTTTAGAGTTTCATTGGAGTGTACTTCCAGTGGGAATTCAACTCAGACATAAATTGTCATTTAATATATGGAAGAATTGGGGCAGATGGACATTTTAAATCAAAAGCTTTAGATGCACTAAATGAGGACCTAAATTATACCTGTTTGAATTCAAAAGGAGGGAGGAGGAGGTCACATAAATGCAAATCCTTCCTTCCCTGATTCACCCCACTGAAAGGAAGTCTAATAATGTAGTGTACAACAGTGCCCTAAATATTGTTCAGCAAATTGCCTTTTGGTGTGAATCACATACCAGAACTGTATTCAGATCCTTCCAGATTGTTGATTTAAATGTGTGTTTCTTACATGGCCCATTTCTGCTTTCTTTGTTGTGTTAGTTTGTTGGGAGATTTTATTAACTGTAGAAGATAAGAAGCTACAATAATTATGCATGTCAAATCAGACCCTCAGCTGGTATAATCCATTGCACTTAGCAGGAAATTAGTGTAGCTATATATATGTATATATAAAAGAAATACATCTGTAGCATATGCATATATATAAAACTATATATCCAGGCTGAGCATCTGCCCCATACACTCCTGAGCCTTGAACATGAAGATGGCACATTTCTGAGGTTGATCTTTGTAGGCAGTAAGTAATAATGACTGTTTATAAAGATCAGTGGTTATAATCTTTTACATATGCAAAATATATCTATATATGATAATTACAAGAGATTTTATAGCTAGAAAGAGGAGTGAAAACCATTTGACTTGGGTGTGGTGTGAGTGCAAGGCTCAGAGGTGGCGTTGTGGGGCACCATTCTGGGCTCATCACCCAAATGAGAAAATCTAGAGTCCTACAGTCAAATATAGAATTATAACAATAAAAGATACTGGGTGTTTTATTGGTATGAATGATACACTGTCATCTTCATGAAAGATACTTAGGTCATTCTTCACACCAGTGCAGTGTTGGGTGCAGATAGTCTTTGTAAGCTCAAGTTTTACTGTATAACTTTAAACTAATGAGATTTCCTTTCCCAACTTAAGTAGAATGTATTTCTTCCAGTTTGAATCAACAGGACTGGGCCTCAGTAGCAGCAGATTACGCACCACACTGAACAGAATCCAGGAGAGTCTGATTGATCTGGTAAGTACCTGGATTTTGTTAATGCTCAGTGGGATAAGGGTCTGTGTATGACATTCAGGAATTATATTTCATCAGGGCTTTTTGATTTTTTTTTTCCGTTTTTGCATTTAGTGTCTAATAACAAAGGCTTCATTTCATGATGTAGTGGTCATTATTGTATGAAATCACTTGTTTCTAGTGTACACCAAAATGAATTAAAAGGTTTTGCTAGATGTAACAGTGAAATTCTGTATTTAAACCTTCCATTATGGTTCATGTAATAGAGACATTCAGTACATTTTATAAAAAGAAATAGATTACTCATTTTTCTTCAGTAAAAGAATAGCAAAACTATAAGCTATCCTGAAGATTATTCACCTTTCAGGATAATACAGGTTGCATACTACGACTTTCCTTCATTTTGGGGAGCTTTCCCTGATGTATGTTTTGCATTATATCCCATCGGTCATTTCTCAATTTATTTTCAAAGTGTGAAAAGCAAATATGCTGCTCGTGTCACAGTGGCACTAGATTACTGTCCTGCACAGGAGGATGGTAAAGGACACTGTAGGTAGTTTCTGTGGATTCACCTGAACAGCAAAGTTTATAAAGAAATATTGCTAAAAAAACTACATCAGAAATGGGAGTTTGAAGTTCTCATGTTCCACCTAAATATAAAAGCCTTGAAACATTGTGAAGAAATTTCCTCAGGGTATCATAAATGGCTTGTGTAGTAGTTCATGCCATGGATGCTACAGGAAGGTTTTATTTTCTGAGGCTTCTATCTTAGAAAGAAGAAAAAGATGTTCTACACTGACTTGCACAAGGATTTGACACTCCACAGAAATGTACTTTATGTTTTTTAGTTCCATGAAGCATTGTATCAGATCCTAAACTCTCAGAGAAGCATCTTAAGAGGCTTGGGAGCCATTTCTAATACAGTCAGTAGAGGGAGCATAGGATAACTAATCATCCTAGGCCTCTGTAAAGGAGAAAAAGCCTTCTTGATATTCTTCTCAAAGGCAGTATATGCAGAAAGAAAAATTATTTCTAGGAAGTACTTGCAAGTGATTAATTTAAGTGGAATTAATCATAATAATAATTAAAGATTATGGAATAATAATAATTAAAGATTTTGGAAAAATGGCAAGTTAGGGAATTAATTTTTTAAATTTTTCTGTAATGATGGTTCCTGACAGTGCTTTACAGGCTTCATTTTTTTAGCAGTTAAAATAATTTAAAAAAAAATTCTAGGAGTGACATGGAAAAATAACAGCAGTTTGTTTTCTTCCTCAGTCATTAATAGTACTGTAACAGATAATGTCACTGCCAATTGAAACTAATAGCTATGTTCAATGTAAGATTTGAAAGAAGAAAGGAATCTTAGCTAACTGCCATAAACTTAAAGACATTCCATGAGGTTTATTAATATCTTATGAACTTATGCAAATCTTACACTATAAATGGAAAATTCTCACTTTTTGATTTATGAGGAACTAAAAGTATTCTGAGTATTTTTGTTTATTGTTTGGGTTTTTTTAAGAGTTTGTGAAAGTCAAGGTTCATTTTCATTGTGTCATAAAAAGAGTATTTCTCTAGACTGTATGGATGGTTCTAAACTTCTCAAGGGATTCTTCTATCTTATTTTAAATTTTTGTAAACTACTTTCTGAAAGTATTCATGTGTGTGTTGTGGCATTCAGTCCCATGGCCTGTTGGGAATTTAGGGTTGTTGCCTTGTCTTCTATCTGTGGTAACTTTATTAAGGGCTTCATTTCTGTCACATTTCAGTTCCTGATGGCAGCATCAATATTTTATTTCCATAAAGATAGTCTGAATCTGACAATTCTCAATCTGTGACCAAAACTCGGCCAGACTTGCATGTAGATCAGAATAATTTCACAAATCTGTCAGTGTCTGTGAAGATTGAGCTACACGATCTATATCAAGACTTCAGAAATTTAGACTGGATCATTTCTAGCTTTCCTCTTGGACTTTCTCAATTCCTTTTTTTTGAGAGGTGAAGAGGGATCCTTCATCAGTGGATGAAAGCCTCTTCACCCAAATTTATTGTCAGGAGTTAGAGGAAAAATTGGAGGATTGAATGGCCACCCCCTCCAGCTTTGTGTAGAATTCTGGTAGTTTCTGTTTGGGATTGAATTAATGCTATCTAGTTTATACCAGATACCTTTTATTAGAATACTGTTTTTATTGTTATTCAGCTGACTTTTAAGTTTCCTGTGTGAAGGAAAAAGCAATGTGGAATGGGAGTTCTACTTCTGGCAAGTTAGAGCACTAAGTGTTCTTTCTTGCGTTTTTGTAGCATGTTTATTAGGAAGAGTATGGGGGTCAGTTGGAGGCATTCCTTGTAACTCCTTTTGGAGCTGCTCTATTTTCCCATTATTACAGTGCAAGAAGTTTCTGTCCTTTAATAGTACTGTGCTTACAGTATACTAACCATATACTTGGAAATGAAGTACTATCCTGGTTTTTATTTGGACCACTGAGAGACTTAAGTCAAACTTCTGACTTGTGGCCGGCGTGCAAAAGGCTGCAGCAATTCAAAGCACTTCCTCTACTCTTCCCTCCATCCCTTCACATGCATCATGTGCCTTGTCCCCTCTGGGGAGTATTCAGCTATAGCTGAATCACTTCTCCGAAGTTTTTTGCAAAACCAATTGCATTTTATAAACTGCAGCAAGTCCTCCTGCAGTTTAGATTAATGTTTTAGCCAGTGGACAGGAAATAGCTGAGATGTGAACATGTGTTTAGTCCTGTTAACTTCTTTGCAAGGCAATAATGTCACACCTCAGCTGTGATACATATTATTTAATGTCAATATGTCTCTCCTACACTGATAAATGATAAACCACATTATAGGAGACAAAAAACCCCAAACAATAAACAATGACCAAGCTGCTTCAGTTGGTCTTAAATGTGCTCCTGCTGGTGGTAATTGGGATACAAAAACATTTTTAATTTGAACTTTTCTTAAAATTTGCATGTTCTGTATGATGTAATCAAAATGACGGTGATGAAGGACTTTAATATGACAATGATAAAAGGACTTATTTACAATTCAGGTTCTTAAACCACTAGTGCTTTAGATATGCTTCCAGTCTCAAACTCTTACAAATTTAATAATAATGAAATTCAATTATGGCTCGTTTTAAAATTCTGTGCTGCTAATACAGATACTGATTTAAGTATGATCTGAAATTTCTTTTGGTAAATAAATAGACTTAGTTAAAAATAAATAAAAGGGGCCTACCAATTAGCAAACCTTTATTTGCTTTCTTATAATAAGTTATGTGGAAGTATGCTGACAGCTTACAGTGATTGAGTAAGCTATTTTCTGTGTGTAACCTCCTTGTCTTTGCCTTAAACCTTTAGGCTAAATCAAAAGTATAAAAAATAGAAGTACTGTGAGTATTCATTTTAAAGTAGTTGAGGGTCCAGTTTAATTTCTGAGAGTTAGGAGAATAGTATGAACTTCAAAGATTTATTTGGCTACACTGTACTGAACTTCATATGTGAATCTGAGGTTCATAGTCAGGTCTTTGCACATCTAGCACAAAGTAGCTTTCATACAAATTTCTGTTATGCAGCAGCTTCAGAGGTAATAATGTAATAATTACTTCTGGATCCTCCAGAAGTAGCACTCTACAAACACTACTCATTCATATAAGCAGATTGTATTGAAAAGAAAACAGAGAAAGAAGACTGAAAAGATGATGAAGTACTGTTCTTTCAGCCTCACTCAGATGTGGTTTAGATTAGGCTAAATACATCAAAACAATCCACTTTTTTGAGTTGCTTGTATCTCCTCACTGACAGTTTCCAAGTCAGTATGTAGAGGTACCTACACACATTATGTTTTTGTGTTTGTAATTTCTAACAGGAATTTGTTTTAACACAGTAATGACGTCCATATTAGTTCACTGAGAGCTTTAAGCCCCTAGGTACAAGGCATCAATCAGTTTGTTGTGTGCTTTAGTAGAAAAAATTAGTGCTTGGAAGAAAAATACTTCAGAGTCCTTGCCTTTTCTGCTTTTAAGGAGCTTCCTTATCTTCACGAAATGTAGTGTAATCGTGATACTGCCGTGGCCTAGATATTGTTTGTGAGTCTCCCGTGTATGAAAATAGCTGCTTTGAATGATATTACTGTGAAAAGAGATTTAGGGGGCAAATAACCATGGAGTACTCATAAATAATTCATTGCAAACAGGTTTGCTCAAGCAAAACTGAAATTTAGAATGAAGTTTCGTAAAATTACTCTGTCTTACAGCAGTAGAAAATAAATCACTATAATAAAGTATGTAAGCATTGCAATGCAATGTATGGAAGAGTAAATGGAAGGAATTACTGATATAAATGAGTATGGGTCAATGTATTTTAGAATCTGTCTTTACATTGGTTTTTGGACTCCTTCTCCAGAAAATATAAGTCTTTTGGCAGAGTCAGGTTAGAGATTGATGGTGCAGAGATGGAAAATGTAGATTTTTCCAATGTACAAATAAGATTAAGATTAGTAGGAATAATTTTTTTTCTTCATGTCTGACTTCCCATCACATTTTGGGTTTGACTCTTTTATCCTGTGGAATGGTACAATTCAGTTACATTAGTCCCAGTGCTGGAAACAAATAGTTTGGTTTTACTTAAAATGTCACATCACAGACCTGCATTGCGTAGTGTGGATGAGTGCCCTGTTACGTATGGTTTGGCAAAACTCTGGAGAGTCTTGGCTGTGGAATTGTTTACCTGACATGGCTGTGCCTAGCACAGGATGCAGCTCCTAAAGGGCATAGCTAAGGTGTTCAGTGAAATGGTAGCTGTGATTCTTGGTGAGGTTTTATTTGGCTGAATATATCTTGTGCAACATTTCTAATCCATGCTTGGTCTCCTGATGCTTAAAAGGAAAAAAAACCCAAAACCTAAAGGAAAAAAGAAGAAAACAGTTTGTGCATTTTCTCTTTCCTGTCTTTAAATGAGATTTCTAAGTGTACATAATGACAATTTTTAAGGTGTTGTGTGAATTGCTTGTCAAGAGAAGAGAATTCTGTGTATACAAAGTTCTAACAGGACAAACACTTTGAAATTATGCTAAGGCTTCTGAAGTGTTTTCCTTCCTCACATTATTCATTTAGAGTTCTTTATACAGCTCTTTTTTTGTTTACTTGACTACGTTACCAAGTAGACAGGAGGTCTGAGGTTTTTGAGCTTATTTAATTTGATACATTTTCTGGGTTTTAGCAATTGCTTGGTTTCTCTTTAAACAGTCTCTGGGACATCTCATTTTTGTCGCTTCAGACTCTTCTTGCTGGGCACTGAAAATGGGCTGTTTCCAGAGGAATGCAGGTGTCCGTAGAGTCACACCTGAGCACCTGGGAACCAGCAGCAGCCCTTCCTAAAAGAATTTCTTTCTACAAGAAAGTGCTGCAGTAAAAATGTGTTTGAGCAGACCAGATCAGCTTACATGTTTTTTTTTGCAAGGTAGTGGTTCAGGTTCTAATGCTGCCTGTGCATGTGCTTTTCTGTGGAGTCTCATTTGACATTTATTTTTTTAGGGCATGGTTAATGACTCATTTTCTTAGTTGTCTGTCAGCCCACAGTGGTTCGTCATAGAAGCAATGTTGCATTGATTGAGACAAGATAGTAAATAAGCCTTCCAACTTGTAATTTTTCAATGCAGAAAGTCTGCCATTTAACTTTGAACATTAAAAAAATAAAAGAAATGCAAAGAAGTTTCGGTGCAAACTTTATTGAATTCTTTTGCTGAAGTAGAAGGACTGACCCACCTGAGGTTTGCAACATGCTTGTTTTGTGACAAAGGATGTGGAGGATCCACACTGAACCTCGTGCCTGCTGTGAGGCAATGTGGATCAATTCAACCCTGGGGACAATGTGAAATGTGTGCACTGTAAGGGATGGGAAGTTTGGGGATCCCTTTTATGACTCTTCAATAATTCTATAAAGATATCACTCCCATAAAAAAGATTGTAAATAATAGAAATTTAATAGCATGATTTCTCAAGATGGTTTGTAGTTTGGTTTTTAAAGATCTGCTTTCTTAAAGCCTGTAGAGTGGTGATCATTGTAGTAGCTTACATTGTTTATGTTTGATTTACTTCCTTGGTAAGCTTTGTGCCCCTCAGCAAGAAAATACTAATCTTGGAACTTAAAACCTAGTAGGAGTATTGTAAAATACCATTTTATAAAACCTTAACACCTTTACAGCATATTCAGGAAGTACTTTTACCTTGAAAGCAGTGTGCCTTTACAATTGGCCCTACTTATAATTTTCTGCATTCAGTTTCAAGAAGAATTAGGGATGTGTAAGCTCAAATGGGAGAAAAAAAAGCCTGATTGGTTGCTTTTAGTACATTCCTTGTGATAAAAAAAAATTCTTGTATATTAAGCATCTACTTGGAGTTAGCTGAACTATTTTCAGACAGCTTTTGAATACAATGAGAAATTATGCTTTCTTGGATCAGTTTTTCTTGTAATCAAGGCTCATGATGTTAACAGAAACTATTAATTACAGTTTTATAAACAGGGGTGATAGAGCTATCCTTTCTTATATAAACATTTGGGGTTAGTCTGCTTTTCCTCATCCATCAGCACACATCAAGTTCTTGGTAGAAGTGTTGGTATGTCACAGCTGCTGTAGAGTGTTTCTACTGCCAGAACCTTTTCAGACAGTACAGCTTTGTACATGCTTTTTGAACACCACTTACTCCTTTAAGATCGGGATTTCTTCAGTAACATTTAGAGTTATTGCAAAATGAAACCTAAAATTTTTGCTATTGTGTATGTGTATTAAATCAAAACAATTCTGAAACTGAAATCTTGTGCAAAACGTATTATGCCAGAAGAAGAGCAGTTTTAAAAGATTATTGGTTAAAAGTGTGATCTGCAGAACTTCGTGTGCTGGGGACAGGTAGTGGAATTTACTGCTTTTTGTTTAAAGTTAGTGGAAGTGGATGATTGTAATTAACTGTCACCTATTTCACCGTAATTGGCAGCTAATCAGTTGCTTCAGCCATAAGTTCTTTGGAATAACTGAAATAAAAGTGTTTCTGTTCTGACGAGATCAGCCTTGTAAAAATGTCTCTCTTGCAAATTGAATGTCAAAATTTTAACTTAGATAATTAGCTTATATAGTTTATATTTCTGATTTAGGCAATTAGCTTATAAATTCCTCTTCCCATTGAGATGGAAGGCTTAACAGAGGCTTGCCACTGGGTTCAGCCAAACTCGAAATGAAAATGTTCGCTTGTTACAGAAATGTTCACTATCTTACATTTTTAGAGGAAGAGATTGAAGGGGAGTCTTGTTCCTTACACAGATAGATTTTATTTTTCTATCTATGTTTATTAAAAATTTTCTTCAAGGGAGTAAATAATTAAGTAATGAAGTGAAATAAAGTAAAAATTTAATGGGCAAGACCTGCTGTAAGGTGTCTGCAAGCAGTACTGGTTAACCTGTCCTGCTGTGCCTGCTAAAGTTTATTTGATTATTGTTCAGATAAATCTGGTGCTTTTAAATTTTTTTCTTACTTTTTTAACACTTTGGGTTTTTTCTTTTTTGACAGGGAAGGAGAAGAGCATCTTGTAGTTTGCATCAATTCCATATATACCTTAAAATTATTTTATCAAATCTATTTTGTGCTGTTTTCTTACAAAGATGTTGTGTGGGCTGTGATATGCCTTTGACATATCCCAGTTCTGCGGGATCAGGAAGACCTGCTATTCTGATACAGGAAGGAGCTAAAGCAAGTTTATTCTGCTTTAGTATTGCTCTCTGCATGCTTAATGCTGAGTGCTACAATATGTTCTCAGTGTAATTTGACATTTCTTGAAATTAAAGTTCAGCTAGCTGGTATTTAATTTTCAGGCTTCTACTCCCCTTCTCTCCTCTTCCTCTTGAGGCTGGCAGTTTTACAGGACTCTGCTTCTTTTCTGTGGTACACAAAGGGAATCTCTGGCTACAGACTTTTTCTTGCAGATTTTCTTCATTACTGGAAGGGTTAACTTTAACAAGTCCAGTACACTGAAAAACATCTGATTTCTTTAAATAGTCTGTAGCCTTTTTTCCTGTTCCAGCCTGTGTGTTTTGCCCATTTTATTTGCTGCTTTCTGTCATTTGATCATTTCTGTTAATGAAAGCAGGAGGAAAAAACACATGCATCACTGAGGCCCTTTCAGAGTGATCCTGTGCTTCTTTGGGGTATTGGCACACTGGCTGTTTGCTTTTTTCTATCAACATGCTTTTGCAGTGCCTGCTTTTTAGAACAAATTAGGAGAATGAAATGCTCATGCTGTTTGGCCACGATATTTGAACCAGAGTTTGACTCCTTAGTTGAAGGTAGCATGTCTTTGACTTAGCCAGTTCTCACGTACCTTTTCTGTTCTTCAGATGCAACACAATTTTGGCATTTAAAAGATGTTGCTTACCTTCACAGGAAGCAAAAAGGAAGGAAAAAAAAAAAAGTTTAAAATGTGTCTGAAGTGGCAGGCAACTTTGAAGTGAGATAAATAAAAAAATGAAGGCTTCTTAATATTTGTTTTTTACATAATTTGTAATTATTCTTTGAAAGAAAGAAGGCTTCTTAGATGTTTACTACTGGTACTCTTCCCCCAGCTCTGTCACTCATTGTCTCTCCTAAGGATACAGCATTGCTTGGTGAGCTGTGGGTTTGGCTACTTTTGTCTTGTGTAAACACTTTAAAACTGATATTTTGTTTGGTTTTGTTTTGTTTTTTTGAGGGGTTTTTTGTTTGTTTTGATCTGGGTTTTTGAGAATGGAAGAAAGTGGAAAAAGTAAAAGAGTGGGCAGAGAAAGAGGGAATTTTAATAATTAATCAATACTGCCTTTGCCTTAGTTAATGTTTTTGGAGAATTGACTGCTGTGGCTAGATGGTTAGATGCCATTGCCTATCTGCAGTAAACATGGATGTGCTCAGGAAGGACCTTAGAGCTCTCTGAAAGAGGTTACATGACCTTTAGCAAATATCCAGGCCTTTTGGCTTTCTTATCCATTCTGATAAACTCAGCAGAATGCAAACGTCATAGTATTGTGAAACATCTAGTCAGTTTAATTCCAGGTTTATCTGGCTGAATGTGAACACAGAACAGAGCAAGGAAAATTAATTTTTCAAATAGCATACCATTGTAGCTAGCCTTTATAATTGTTCCTATGCTTAGAGCATCTGTCATAAGCTTCTTTTAGAAGTTTTATCTTCTGCTCATTGGGGTATTTCTGTGAGATCTTTTAGTGCTACAAATGATGTGTTGATGGAATTGCTCAGTCAGCAGTCCTTGTTTTCAATATCAGAATTTCTGTGGGGAACCATCAAGGTTCCCTGCTTTATTGGCTTTTTACGTCTGTAACCTCATTACAATATTTTTTAAAGAAGTCTGAAGGTAGTTCCTCACCCTTGTTAGTAAGAACTCTACTTTCCCAGACTCTGCATTGTTCCATCTGCTGTAGCCCACTTTTATGTTTGTGTTTGATGTCTCCGGAGATGCAGAACTGAAAGAGCCTTTCTGATTTAGCAAATCCACCTCCCATTGCCTTGGGCTGTCACACCACAGGAGGAAACTGCCAAATAAAATCCAAGAGAGTTAAAGTGGAACTTGTGAATTTTTTTTTCCTCCACACCTCAAACCATTTTTAACAGCTTGGATGCTATTATCTTCTCAGTTGTCTTATATTCTTAATGTCACTTTTGGTTTGGCATTCATCCAAGCCGTAAACACATTCTGGTGCTGCTTTTTCTATAGCAGCAAAGTTTTGATCTCTCTGCTCATCCTGTATCGCTTAAATTCTCACCAGGTCCTTACACATTTTGACATAATCAATTTTCACCTGCCCTACCTTTAATTGCTGCAATACTGCCACAGTGAGTCTGTCAGATATTTTGCTGTTGGAATAACTGCCCTGTTGGTTTTCCAGTTTTCACCTGATCATATGTGCAATACTTTTTCTCTTGGCGTTTCAAGGTCTGCAGTGAAATATTCCTCCTTGTCTCAGTCCTGACATAGAGAATGAGTGGCACCACTACTAATTTCCACAAGTGTTTCAGGTGCTCACTGCTCTCCTCCTTAAGCAAATATGTCTGAACAAAACCTGTTTGATTAGCAAGTACTCTGTTTCAGGTCTCTTCTCACAATTGTTCTCTGCTGTGAAGCCCAGAAGAAATTCATGGCTACTGTTGTGGTTTGCTTGAGTCTGTTTTTCTCCCTCCTTCCTTAGTTACTTCACTGCAATTTCTTCTGTTTTTATTTCTATCTCTAAATGAAACAAACAAACAAACAAACAATTCACAAACTTGAAAGCTGCCTTCTTTCATTATGTTGTTTTTGGCTTTATCTTTTCCCCTTTTTTAACTGCAATTTCAGAATTACACCAATTTGGTTTTTTGAGTCCAAACATAAATGTTACGTTTAAGCATTATTGTTGTCATATTGGTTGGTTGTTCCTATGCTGTTTACAGCAGCCATGTTGGGCCACTGATTTTGCTTTTGTAAAAGTTATTTTTTCCACTGCTTTGTCACTGTGTTACTGTTACTTGTTTTCATTCCATACATACAGGCTGATATGTTGTAGCATCCATAGACTGTAGACTCTGGCCAGGGTTTCTATCCCCGGGGTATTGAAAGACTCTTACTAAAACCACTGCCATATCCTGCCTGTCTTCTTACCTATTCTGGGTGCTATATTACCTTTACTTTGTAGCATTTCTCATCTTCTTGTGGCCTGTGTATAAGCGTGGTATGAATAATTAATCCAAGACAGCCAGAACTACCTTTATGTTTTCATGTTTTCATGCCCTGAAACCCACTGAAGCCTGGGTACTAGGCAGGCTTCAGAGGATGTCCCTTTGTACACCTGCTCTGGGAATTTTTTCCTTCTGTGAATCTTCTTCTAGCTGTTCTTTGTACTTCAATTCCTTAAATGTGGGGGTAGAATTTTTCCTCTATTTTTTTTCCTTTAATTTTGGAGCAAGGCACTGGTATAACTTGTTTCTCACTACAGGTTCTGTTCCTTTGCTGTGAATATTTCCTTGCTTTCTAGCATCAAGATGTCTGCAGGATAGAAGTTTTCATGGAATGGTTTAGTTGGTGTGTTAGGGCATGGGTTGGACTCAGTGATCTTAGAGATCTCTTCCAACCTAGTGATTCTGTAATTGAGAACATCAGTTGTTTATTACCTAAGTTAGCCACAGCTCATATAAGCAGTAAAGCCCATGCAGAAGTAACATTGCTTTGATATGTTTCTTTATTTGGTTGCTGTCAGATTGAAGATACTGTCTCCAAGAATGAGAAGTCAGTCTCCCAAAAGGCAATTGGGCTAAAGCCTGTTTGAGAATTAAGGTGTTGTGAGAAGATTGTTCACTGCCTTTTTCTTCTAATTTATTTTTTCCTTGGCTACTGATTTACATGATATGATTTTTTCCACCCACTTCACTATACTGTTCAAATAGAAATAGGCATGATTTAAATTACACCTTAGAATTTGAAACATTCCTTCATCTTGTCTGGCATCTGAAACTGTTCAGCTGAAACCATCCTTTCTGGTTTTGTGGGGTTTAATTTGTTTAATTCTTTGTTTCAGGAGGTGTCTGCTGATCCTTCAGGAACTCTCACAGCTGCTGAAGAGAGAAAAGAGAAGGTGCCAAGCCCACATCTCAGTCATCTTGTAGTTTTGACATCTGGCAATTCGCTGTATGGTTTGGCAGAGAGAGTGGTGGCCACAGAATCCCTGTAAGTTGTTTACTGTACATCCTGTGTTTGTGATCACTGAGAGCTATTGATTGTTTAAGAAATTGTGTTTAAAACCCAAAGCATTCTTGACAGGTCAAAACTTCCTACCTCAATGTGATTTTAAATATGAGCAATAAAGGTAGTTTATTTATTAATGGTACTGGAGTCTAATTCTTTGGTCTAGCAACATGCAAACACAAGAAATGAAATTTTACTGCAGATGATCCAGTAATTTGTGACAATACATGTCGAAATCTAACAGTAAAGAAGTTTAATTTCAAAGAGGCTAATGGGAGTATTTAATCGGTATGGTTCATTTTCACCTTATATTAAATACTTGACTCAGAACTGCTTAGTTAATATCAGTTTGGCTTGAATTACCATGTTCTTTGAAATGGATAGCAGTGTACCTATGTCACACCACAGGAGAAGAAGAGACTATAACCATTTAATGCAAATGTTACAAAGTGATGTTTTCTTGGTAAGATTAATGGTAAGAGTCAGATAGGAATTATTTTTTTCCTCACACAAGATGACACTTAAAGATTAGGAGTTAATTTTAATTTTTTTTTCATTTATGCTTAGTTAGAAATATATTTCCTTATTATGTTGTTATTAACAAATTCTACCCCTGAGACAGAATACGACATCAAATTCTATTTTATAGATTCACTAATATAAAATTAATTGGGAATGTTATTTTGAAAATCTGAGATGGATTTATTAATATTGATGTTGACTGTCCTGCAATGGAAATTGTGTGACTCTTGGTCACTGACTTTACTAAACCTTGCCTCAGACTTTTGCAGCATGTCCTCAGTGAAATAGAAATATGAATTCTTGATATTCAAGCCTTAGTCTCTTTATTCAAGTATTTTCATATTTGCAAATGCATTTTAAAATTGTCAGAATTGAGAATGCTATTGGGAATGATCTGCTGGCACACAATCGATACGGTTCTTCTTGGGTTTAAATTTTCCAAGGTTGCATATTGGTATTGCCAGATATGTCAACTGTAGAGTAAAAATTGTAAAGAGACATGCCAAATGTTGCACTTAGTTCACAGTAAATGTTCTTTGCTTTCAAAGGGTATTTCTGGCTGAGCAGTTTGAATTTCTTCAGCCTCATCTTGATGCAGTGATGCCAGCTGCCAAGAAGCCTTTTCTTCAGCAGTTCTATTCTCAGGTCAGAATTGTGTAATTCACAGCTGATTTTCATACAGAAGATTTGAAACTTGTACATTATGGTGCAAACACTTCTACAGCATAGTTATATATTGCTCCTGCTGGCCAGATATTTACTGAAGCGAATTTAATTTATTTTCTATTTCAGACAGTGTCAACTGCCAGTGAACTACGTAAACCTGTTTATTGGATTGTTGCTGCTAAAGCCATTGATTATGAACAAATGCTTCTTCTCATGGCTAATGTGAAATGGGATGTGAAGGAAATCATGTCACAGCACAACGTATATGTAGATGCTCTTTTAAAGGTGAATAGTTTATGGGAAATGGTGTGCTAGAGTTTATATAAACATTAAATTGCTGCAATACTTCACTAAAACTGTTCAAGTGGCATGGCTAGGACAATATATCATCTTGACAAATGGGAAGTTACTATGAGATCTGTCCAGAAGTGTCATTACTCTTGCTTCTAAAGCATTGTTTTCAGTAATAATTTTTTTACTACATGGTGTGTGAAAGTGACAAAAAAAGTTAAATGAGTCTCACATCTAAGTCTTGAATGGTAGAAAAATGTGTAGTAAACAGAATAACACTGAGGGAAATTCAGTGGCTAGAGATAGCATTTATAAAAAAAACACAGAACACACTATTTGCTGTTCTGAATAATTTTGGTGATTGTCTTTGAGATATATCATAGGGGCTGTAGGTCAAATTAGCACCAATAATGATCATGTAGTATCTAATAGAAGTTGCTGTATTTAGAAGTTAACATTTGAAAAGGAAGCTAAAAGGGAAGTTACTCACCCAACTTGTCAGTTGCATTCAGTAGATGTCATTATACTATTGCCATGTCTTATGGCATACAGAACTAGTTCTTGGGACAAGCCCTTTCTCATCCTTTTATTTATGCCTAAATAATGTTTCTGAAGGTCTTCAGAGGGAAGTTCTGGTAGTGGTAGAATTATGCTAATTATTTTTACTATATTAATTACTAATTCTTTTCAGAGAAACTGAAAATTTTATTTTAAAGATGTATGAAGTGTGAATCACGGAAAAAGCTACACATCTGTGTGGAATAACAGTTTAGATAACACCTTCGTACTTTGTAGCTCTTCTCTGTTAAGAAAAAAGATCAAGGCAAAGAAGAATTTGATAGAGGATATATCATTGCACTGAATTTGATGGAATTTTTGTGATTATGCTTGTTTATGCTGCTATGACTTTTTGATACCAGTTTGTGCTTAAAATAGTTGATCTCTGGAGCAAAACTTTTTTCCTTCTGTGAGTATGCAACTGCTGATGAATTTGCTTCAGGACAACCAGAGCTAATACCATTTAAAACCAATTTTGGTCTCTCTATTCTAGTACTAATTGCTGCAAGAGCTTTTAAATAACTGCTAAGCAATGAGTGATTTCCTGTGTACAGTGGGACTCCAGGAACATCAGGTGTGAGCAGAATGTTTAAAGTAATAATCAACTACTTTCAGCCATGTGCACACATACACAAAGTTCTATATTAAGTCATAGTTGGAAGCAGATAAAGTGGAGAAGGAGGATGGTTGAAGAAATAGATTATGGAGCGTTAGGCATCTTCACCTTCAGAAGAATGAGTTGTATGCCAGTTAAAGCATGACGTTGTGGTACCCTGCATCTTGTTGCCAAATTCATCTTTCAGAAAATTTGTGTTAAATGCCACTTGGTTACTGAGGTGCTCTTCTGAATTTTTCACTTACTGAATTTTTGAGAGGGGATGTAAGAAAAAAGGAGAAAGGAAAAAACCCTAGATTAACAGCCTTGGAAATAAAATCTCTTCTGGGCAGGTATGGTTTTTAAAGACTTCACTTCAAATGACTTTTTATACAGAGGAGTTGATTACCAGCCTGCTTGATAGTGAAGCCATTTGATACTTTTTAATATGATAAAGGCTTTAGTCATTGGCAGAGGACTTCTGTTTCACTTTAAGTCACAAAATCATTGTAGCAGTAATTGCATTCAGTTATGACTAGTTCCTCACCCAAAATATCAGCTGAAATCCATCCAGGCCATTGATGATTCATGTGGAAACAGGTGCCTTCCTTTAACCTGAATTGTTACCTAGTGCTGCAGTGTGGTCCTAAACTGTTAGATTTGGCCTCTTTCAGTGGGTTCTCTCAGCTCCTTCTAAATCGCTGAGGAATTATCTGATGTGAAAGATTGAAGAATGAAAAGTGGTTACAATATTTCTGAGCTTCTCTTTGAAAGCCGATGGGGTGGGTATTTAGAGGGATAAAGAGATCATCACTGGATTTTCTTCAGTGGCTGTATTTTGACTTAAAGAAGCTAAATATGAGTTTAGGGAGTGAGGCAATGAAAATGGCATTTGAAGGATAAGCTATTTGGTTCATTTTCAGAGGTGTCAGTTTCACAGATAACTTCAGCTCTGGGGAACGGGCAGCAGTTCCTTTAAAAAAATATCACTAAGATAATGTTGTGAGTGCTGTACTAGAAAGTGATATGTTTTCCACTTTACAAATTGAGTTGTCTACAGTTTGTCCCTGTTAAGCCTCTCTTCTTTGCTCTTTTCAGTATCTTCTTTCATGTACATTTCTAATTAGTTGTTGATGTTGTTGGATGTATGGAGTATGATCCATTTTATCCTAAAGGAATAAACATCTTTTATTAGGAATTTGAAGAATTTAACGGAAGGTTGAATGATGTGTCTAAGAGAGTCCGTATTCCATTGCCAGTCTCCAACATCCTTTGGGAGCACTGCATACGCTTGGCTAATAGAACTCTTGTGGAAGGGTAAGCATTTATGAAAGTCTTGCTTTTGTATAAGTATGTTTATAATGATAATGTTTATTTTATACAGTTAAAAGTTCTAATTTTATAGTGTCCTTGTGAGTTCATGTGCTTTTGGGGACCCTAAAAGTTATCAGTGCTTAACTCACTCCTTAGTGGTTGTTTCACAGTCTGGAGCAGCATTAAGCCTAAAGAGTGTGGTCTTGTTCCTAGATACTGCACAAGAATGACACTGAATGTTTTACTGAAGCATTTGAAAATACAGTACTCTTTCAAAGAAACTTCCCTATGAAAATTATAATTTTCCCACAGAGCAAAGAAGGAATTAAAATATAATAGTCTGTACTTCCATGGTGGTGCCAATTTATCTTTGCCAGGAAGAAAGGTGAAGTTATCAACACTGTCAATTTTCTTAAAGTAGCCATAGAACATGATTTTTCCGAATTCATCAAAACCAGAGAGAGGTCTTAGTTGGCTTGCTTGAACACCTTAGTCAGTAACCTATACCACTCACTCTTGTAATCAGTGTCCCAGTCCTTTTGGATTCATTTTGTAGCCTGAGTATTGTAGACTTTCCATCCCCTGCATTTATTTTTATGTTTTTGTCCCCCTGCTACATATGATTGGGCTCTTACCAGAACTTCTTCTGCATCATAGAATATGTGCTGTTTTCCAGTTCTTCTGTGTATGTTTCCATACTTCTTTCCCGGTTATCTTTACCCTATTCACTCCCTACTACCTATTGTACTTCTTTCCATCCCGCTCCCCTGCTGTCTGCTCTAACTTAGGACCTCAACAAAATACCCTTCTTCTCCAGATGTTAGCTGCCTGTTGAGGATCATCAGCTTCCACTGCTTCCATAAAGCCATCATTTTTTTCTCTCATGTCCATTTTTTTTCATGCCATCATGCCACAGTCTCTAGAGAGATCAGTTTCATGTTCAGGGTAACTAAATCCATCCATGACCTGTCTATGGCTTCTAAATTCCTTCATATGACATATAGCCTATACAACTAGCTTTCCTTTTTGAAATTTGATTTTCTACTTATCATGACTCAAGTAGAAGGAAGTGAAACAAAGGCCTATCTCTTCTCCTCCCCTTTCCCCTTACCTTTCAAGTTGATAACACTGTCAGTCACTATCAACCTCCTCTACCTCAGCCTTTGTGTTTGTTTTCAACTTATTTCCTTTTCTTGCATCTCATTCATCTTTTGTGGCTTCAGTGTCCATGAACCATTTAATCCTTAGCTCTGAAGATCCTCACTCATATGTCTTGCTCCATGCTGCAGTTTAAGTTCATGTTTGTGACTTACCATGAAACTTTGACCTTTACTTTCACCTAAGCAGATTGGACTAGGAATACTTTCCTGATGTAATTTGTCCTGTACCATTTCTGAGAGTGTAAAAGGTACTCATCATTTTCTCCCAAATATTTGCCTGTAATTTCTTGTTCTTGGCTAGTTCTGGAATTCTATATATCTTGTAGGTTCTTCTCCCACTGTGGAAAGTGAAGGAAGGTGTTCTGAATAGCTTACTCTGAATACCTTTGTAACTTCTTTTATCTTTGAATTCAATGAATGTATGGAGTTAAAAGTCATGAAGGAGATGTTTCTCATCTAGTCATCCAGTCAATTGAAATTGCTTTCATCAGGCTCTTCACTGACTGAAGAATTACGTCCACTGCAGTCAGCTATATCTTTCTTTAAATTTTGTCCTTCCCTATCTCCTAGTTCTGTGTTCTCTCTTGTTTCCCAGCTGGCTTCTTTAGCCTATTGAAAATCATCTGCTAGTCTTCTATGAAGCTCCAGAGGACTTTTGCCTTGGTCCTCTCTCTTTTTTGACTATTACTTTTGCATTCTGCAAATTCTTTCTGTGTACCAACTCTAAGTGTGAAATTTCTTCATATTCTAACCTGACCTTGCTGTGTATCCAGCTTCCAGCTTGATGTTTCTGCTGCCTCTTTTGCATCAAATGTAATAATTCTAGGAAGTCTATAATAATTAGGATCAACTTCATGAACCAGTGAAAAACTGAGCTTGTTTAGATTTGGTAGAGGGGAAGAGTGAAACAGAGTTGTCACTTGTGGGATGAGCTGGTGGATGAGCTGGATTATCTATGTAAAGTCACTGTGCCCCAGACCTTGTACACAGTTGAAACTGGCATTCTTAAGGGCATTGTAGTGTCATTTCCTTTGATATTGACAAATACAGTTCCTTATTCATTTGAAGAACTGCAAAGAGAGTTTTCCTTGTTTGTTGCCTATCCCCCCATGATCCTTGCCAGTATTACCTTGCCCTTAAACTTATCTACGGTCTCCTCTAAGCTGTCACTAGTTTGCTGTCAATCTGTTCTCATTAAATCATCAGCTTCTCACAGAGATGAGCCACTCTTCATCCTCTGGTTGCTGTGGCTGTTTCTGAACAAGTAGCTTTGTGTCTTTAATGCTCCCACGTGGCACAGCAAGCTCCTGGTGACCATTCCTAAAGCTGCTGCGGTATCTTTCAGACTCCAGTGCTCGTGATCGCTTGAAACCACTGTCCAGTGTGCCAATTAGCATTGGATAAATTTCTTCTAACTTAGTTATAGTGAGTTGTTCAATGTAAGATTTTTTGTGGCTTTTGGGAGAGGAGGGTGTGATTTTTTCTATGTATCACTGGGTACAGCGCAGTTCTGTTCCATGACTCGGCTCAAGTGTGTTCTGCTAATGCAAATAAAGCTCTGCAGCACACATCCTAAGAGAAGTTCTTGTCTGCTTTTGGCTGAAAACCATAATTTTGCTCCTCCTCAAGGTTCGAAAGACTGAGTTAACTTTGAGAAGCAAAATTAATTTTTATTTCCTTCTAAGTTTTGCTTTCCACTGTTTCTCTTTTTAGTTATGCCAATGTAAAGAAGTGCAGCAATGAAGGACGTGCCTTGATGCAACTGGATTTTCAACAATTCTTAATGAAACTAGAAAAGTTAACAGACATCAGGCCTATTCCAGATAAAGAATTTGTGGAGACCTACATTAAAGCATACTACCTGACAGAAAATGACATGGAATGCTGGATAAAAGAACATAGGGTAAGAGTTAAATTTTCATTATTTCCTCTCTGTTGAGAAAATTCACTCTGATGATAAAAACATGCTAACAATTATAATCAATTTTCTATGTGTTAAAAATGAATATAGGTATATTTATGTATATTTTCATTTTTTATAAGAACACCTGTATAGGAAGCAGTATAAATGTAAATGTATGTGTGCATATACATGTTCATTTTTATCATATGAAATACGTATGTGTTTGAACTGGTTCAGCATCTGATGACTCAGTAGGATGACTAAGCCTCATCTGCCTATTGGATCAGAAAGTGTAGAGAACTAGAGCAAAGGGAAATTGATAACATTTGTGAGCTGTTCAGAATATGCCAAAGATCACAACTTGATCATCAAGAATTACAGTTTGGGATCACACCATTAGCTTTTGTATTGCCTTTAGTAGTAGATTGCTTAAACCAAGTTGTAAGGCACAATGGAGAAGAGTCATTGCTTTTTCTTTCTTCATATGATAATACTTAATCACCATTTCTTGCTGAGATAAGTCTATATTTGTGTTTTGAAAACATTCAGATGCTTTCACTGGTGCATGAAGTAACAGTTATAACAGATCTATGTAAGTAGTAGTTGCATGCTATTGGAGATATTCATCTTTGAAGTAAAAAGTCTTTTAAAGTGAAGCACTTGAAATCTGTATTTTGGGATTACTTTAAATCTCACTAGAAATGGAGGAAAGAAATATGTCTTTGCTTGAATTTTTCTTGTATTGCCTGGAGCTCCAAGAGAGATTGTGAGCTATGGGGTTTGATGACCTACAGGGAAAAACATTTTTTTGATATACATAGTTGGAAGCTGTGTCTTGGATAGTGGGAAGACATAAAGGTAATACTGACAAATATGGTGTTTTCACAGGTGTTAAGAATTCTTTTCTTGACATTTTTGACTTTTTTTCCTCCTTTATTGTGTACTGAAATCAAAATTGTTTGGAGTCTCTGCAGACAGAAGCATTTAGAAACTTATTGGAAATGAGAAGTAAAAATAAAAAAGATCACCAACATTTATCAGTTTGTTAAAAAAAAAAAGTTGTTGAAAGTTTAACTATTTGCATATGTATTTCCCACCAAGCCTCCCAAAGAATGGAAAATACATTAAAAGTTGATTTATATACATGTTCACAGAGTTACTTTCTGTGAACTCTGTCCAGTACATTTAAAGTCATAAGCATTTTCCATTATAAGCCAACATGTAGCAAAATATAGTTTTGTCCTCTGCTTAAACTATGAAAACTATCCAGACATGACTGAACTACAGCTTTAAATCCCCCTGTGTGCTGATACTTCTGTCAGTTGTAAATTCCACACTGAGTATGTCTATTTTTTTAAAGGTTTCTATCTTTCTCTGGTGTTTTATTCTGCCCTAACATGATCTACTTTTGTTTGCCAGGAATATTCCACTAAGCAGTTGACCAATCTGGTGAATATTTGTCTGGGCACCTACATCAACAAAAAGGCAAGACAGAAGCTGTTAGCTACCATTGATGACATAGACAGGCCGAAGAGATAACTGGAGAAAGCTGCTTTCTTTCTGACTTGTACCTTTTTCTGTCCATGTGAAGCACACAGACATTTCTCTCAAGGACTGATGACAACATTAGAAATGTTGTGCATGACCTTTCTTAGCAACATTGGAGGCACTCTGAAGTGACAGTGTTCTAAAAATATGACTTTTCTAATCTGTAGAATTCTTTTCTGTTCTATTTCTACCTTGGTTTTGGTGAGGTTTTTTTTGTTTTGTTTTGTTTTTTTGTCACTTGCCCTAAGTAAAGGGCCACTGTGTATCATTGATGAGCTGTATGTTTTGCAAAAGTGTATACTGTAAGTAAAATCAAAATCAGAGAGAAACACATTGGCTTAATATATCATTGATGCTCTTTTTAATAAAAGGGTTACTTGAAAATATGATTTCTTTCATCCCTGCTTTCACCTTCAGAAATTGTGCTGTATTATAGACCACTGTAAAATGAAAGGATATGTATAATAATTTGATTGATGTATCCTGCATGTGGATTAAGAGTGCAGATCAACTAAGTACTCTCATGTTAAAGCCCATCATCTTCATATGTATTTAAAAATGTCTGTTTATTTCAGAATTAATTTAGTCATCAAAATTATTGACTTCAAATTAATAGAAAGTAATAAACATTGTATGCTAATATGATTTGTGTTTTGTGAGACTTTGTTTTTCTGACGTGCAAGATGTCTTTCACGACTTTCATTTTTGCTGACAGCAATAATGCCAGGGAATTGGAATAGTGTTTTTCTGACTGAAGTTTTGGATTGATACTAAGATAATCTTCCAGTTTCCTGCTCTGCTGTAGACATCCTGAGTGATCTTGAGCAAAGTGAAATGGCTTGTGCCCTAGAAATCAGTTTGTCAGAGCATCACTGACTTCACGGAAATTTTCAGGTTTACCTTTTGCTTTCAGTATGTAAAGTTTCAGGAATTTTATTTTTTGTTACACAATCAACTTCTTGGAGTGCTCTCAGACCATTTTAAAGGAAACTTTGAGCTAATAGGTAAAATAAATTACACAGGCTGCAATCCACTGGTGTGTACAACATGCTGAACTCTCAGTTTGGGATTCATACTTGCCATTGTATTTTAATTCAGACATGAGGGAACCAGGAGTTAGTGAATGTCAGCAGTAATGTAGTGACAAAAAGTTGCCCTATGGAGTCATCATAATTGTTCTTTTCTGTGGCCTAATTTCCTCTTTAGAAGTAGTACTGAGCATCCTTCTGTGAGTTTAGAGAAAACCTGTATATGGTTTTAGAAGAATGATAGAATTTACATTTAAATATTGACTGTGTGGTATTCAGCTTCCTTGTTTGTCTGTATTTTAAAGGAAATAAGATTTAAAACAAAATTTAACACTGTTCTTTATTGACCATGCTGTCTTGCCTAGTTCCGTTTAAAACTTGCTTAGTGGTTTGTCCCCGTATACGTTGAAGCTGAATCACTTGTGTCCTCATTAAAAAGGTGGTACAAATGAAAATGTGGATTTCTGCGTCAGCCTGTCTGCCCTGGAGCAGAAATCCTGAGTGAGAGCTCTTGGAAGAAATAGAAACGTATCGGGGACTATCAGTGTAAAACATCTTTCAATTTTCTTCTCTTGGATGAAATAAGAAATTTAAATATCTTTACTAGAGCTTTGCTGAGCTGAACACATTTAATTTCTCCTGAACTACTTAGGTCACTGTAATTTTAGTGCTTACCAAAAGGTAAAGGCGTAATCATTAGAATGCAGGGTCAAGGTGAACAATTGCATGAACCACAATCAGGAGTGATTTTTTTGTAGTGTATCTATAGTTTGACTTGTTATTTTTAAGTAAGCCCCCAAATAGATGAATGTGCAAGAAGCAGTTTTAAACCTATGCAACAGCTGTATGATCTTCATTCATATATGGCTCAGAAATCATTATATTTTCCACAAGAACCTTACCTTGCTGCCCAGGATTGATGCCAAGCAGGAAACCACATAGCTAAATGGCTACATACACTCTTAGATAGATGTTTTTAGGTTGTATGAAATCAGGTGTTGGACTCAGTGATCCTTGTGGGTCCATTCTAACTCAGAATATTCTATATAGCTTGGCTCTGACTGACTAATGAAGCTGTTTTCACTGAGTGCTGAATTATCTCAGTAAGGATATGTTTGGTAGTTTCCATGCTCTGATATGAGAATTTTTTATAAACCATTGATTTTTGAGCATCTCTGTGCTTCTTTCTTCTTCTCTGCAATTTGCCTCTTATACTGCTTTTTGTGCAGTAGAGAATATAGCTTAAATATCCTTTATGTTTTAGAGGAGTGTTTCGTGAAACTTTAATAATAGAAGAAAATTTCCTTCAGTCTCCAAGAAGACTGACCAACAGTGCAGAAGTGGGCATCTGTCAGTCCTTCTTTAGCCTGATGAAGACTTTAAATCCTGGTGCCCAGAAAATAAGTACTCTGGTATTTGTCAAACTCACCTGGAGCATAGATGAGTAGTTTTCAAGTCTCTGGTTAGGCAAAGCCTATACCTACCTTGATCAGCACACAAACTGGCTTTTCTACTCTCAGCTTCTCTCAGTTATAGCCCATGGTGACACTCTTCCTAAAAGCAGCTACTGGGACAAAAAATAGCAGAAAGCCAGCTGATTGTTTGTGTGGCCCTGATGTACTATTGAGGTCCTTGCTTTGGTATTGGTTGAATTATTCAAAGCAGAATGACATGGATGGGAAAGATCATCTTGGATCAGCAGCACTTCAGCTGATGGGATGGGACACAGAGCAGGCCTTGAAGGTGTTAAATGCCTTATCTGGGCAGGCACATGATTCCATGATTTCAGGCAAGTAGCTACATTTTCAGGTAATTGATTGTTCTGGGTTCCACATGGCTAAGAGTCTTCCCATGTGTACAGTAAAAACTTGGTTCATTTCTGATCTTCAGAGGGAAAAACTAGGCCCTGTCCAGATCTGCTTAGTGAGCCCTGGATGTGGGGTGTAGATTACAGCTTGTGTTCACTGAAAGAACAGCCTCCCTTCTTTGCTCTTATCCCCTTAGGGGACTCAAGAAGATGAATGATCAATGGCTGCCTCACAGCTTCTGTGAAAGGTTTGCATTCTCTCTTAATTTTTTGCAGATCTGAATGATAAAGGTATATCTTGTGATAGGTACCAAATGCAAAGCTGTGGATGTGAGTTGTGCTCTTGTTACTGTGCCACAGAATGCACAAGACTGTAAGTACCCCCTCTTCTTACTATGAAAGTGATTTTTTCCTGTTTAAGACCTGCTATATTGTAAATGACACAAATGGAGGTGGACAAAAATGCAGATTTATTGTATTTTTATGGTATCTATTTTATTTTTAACCACTGCTTGAAACAGCATAGCATAAAGGCTGAACATTGTACCGACAGTGGGATTATGGTGCAAATATGGAAAAAATGCAATTTGCAAGCAGCAAGGTTTCTGTGCCTGCTGGCTATTTAAAGATATTTGTGAGTGTGTTGTTTTTGCATTGCCAGAGCTGGTTTTCATCACGACAGAGATTTGGGTTTTAAGGATCTCCTGTTCACCCATGAGATCATGAAGTATTATGTGGAGTAGCATCTTTAAGTAATACTCAGGGATTCACAAACACGTATTTTGTTTTTTTTAAAGTAGGCATAAATCAATAGCATGCCGTATGGTAAAATACATGTCTGAGAAATAAATGATGACATAAATAACCTTGGGTTTTGTGTTGTGGATCCAGTGCTTAATTTTGTGGAGTATTCTGTTGAGTCCCAGAGACTTTACATGTATAAGCTAAATTAAAAATGGTTGTATGTGAACTAAACTTGAGCCTGCTTGGCTGTTCTGCTAAACAAAATCTCTACAGTATACCTCAGCTGTGCTGATTTGGTTTGGAGCTCTGGATACATTCATAATTTCCCCCCCCCCTACTTTCAGAGCAGAGATGTACAGATCTCTGTTACATTTGTGGACTATCTTGCACAGATTTCAATATTGTCAGACTTAAAGTTGTCAAATACCTGTCTAAGTGTGATCTTTGAAAAACAAAGTATACGAGCAAGCAACAAGTATACGAGGATCTAGGGGGAGAGGTGCAGGGAGGTACCTCTTGTTACTAAGCACAAAATGCATTATCAGGCATGCAAAATGATTGCAAATATTTCTGAAGATCTTTTTTACAAATAAATCCAAGGTTTGTACCTGTATGTATTTCCTGCCCTGTATCACCAGTCATTTTTATTCGTACATAGAAAGTCACTCCATTCATTGTATTTCAGTAAACAATAAAAAAAGAAATGTTACTTGAGCCTTAAAATAGAAAGGATCCTTGTACAGGAAAGTTATCCTGGGGCTGCTATCTGAGAGCTGCAGGGATGCCATGTGGAATATGCACCATAAATTTGTGTTCTTTGAAATGCATCCTATATTATAGCATAAATATATACACACACAGAGCTTTGTGTGCAATGTAAGGGACTACAGTAAAGGAATGGTAAAATTGAACAGCAAGTCACATGCTACTGGTTTCTCTGCTGTCATTGACACTGACACTGATGCCTAGGTAGGTAGTGTGGAGGTGTTTCCTCTTGGGAGTAATGCTTGTCCATTGAGGACAAGGTCATAATCTGAGTCTGAACTCTGAGCCTTGAGCACACCTGAGTTACTGTTCTACTCCCACTGCCACTGCCTGTGTGTGCCCCTGATGTGTGGTCTGCAGGCATGTGAGCCTGCTGAAGAGGAGCTCCAGCACAGCCCAAAACATTGAAAGGAGCAGGTTGGACACTTGGTGGAGCATGTTACTCTTGCCCTTAAAGGAAAGCTCATGGATAGTCATGCTTCTGTCCTGGTTGCTGGGGGAGGATACCTGTTTGAGACACACAACACTCCTGGGTCAGGGCATGGGTGGATCAAGCTGAAATGCAGTGGAAGGGCAGCCTGGTGAAAATGTAGCTTGCTCTGGGAGAACTTGCTGTCCTCTTGAAACCTCAGACCCCGATAAATACAGGAATTCAGATGCCTGATGCAGTTATTAGCACAGTACTAAGCATCTGTGAGTTTTCAGGACCATTTATTTCCAGAAGTGTA
The DNA here is from genome assembly GCA_013400435.1 of Pycnonotus jocosus. Lineage (NCBI taxonomy): Eukaryota > Metazoa > Chordata > Aves > Passeriformes > Pycnonotidae > Pycnonotus > Pycnonotus jocosus. Next base: position 137,278 of record VWYP01007916.1, read on the forward strand.
GGAAAATGTCATTTATGTAAATGAGTTTGACCTTGGGCTAATTCCTGGCCCTGAGCTGCTAGTTCAGCTGTTTCCTCCAGCACGGTTAGAATATTTAAGCAGCCAAATGTTCCAACCAGCTGAGTAGTCATGGGTGGTTTATAATGTGCTACATTTCAGTAGAGAAAATATTTGCCATGACTGGTAGTGGTGTGTCATGGCTGTAATGCTGTTAGCCCTTCCTTCCCACCTTGCAGATGCAGCCCAGTGCTGTGTCTCTGCTGTTCAAAAAGGCATTTCCTTCTCAGACCATCATGCTGAGTTCTGTTTATTTTTAGTGAGATGTTTACTTCTGCCTTCAATTGCTCAAAATGTCTGTGTTGAGATGCAGGGCTCTGGGTGATGCACAAGTGCTTTTGCCTTGTGTGCTAGGAGAGCTCTTGGTGTTTGTGGCTGCCCTGGCCAGGAGAAAGGATGACCCCATGGGTGGCATATCAGGGAATGCCTTAGAACTACTGCATACCACACCAGCCAGGTCACAGACCTGTCCTGAGCTTTGATTCAGGTTCTGCTCTGTCTCAGTGCCTGATGGAGAGAAGGTGGTTATATTTTCCTGTTCTTTACTCCCCTAGGTATAGAAGAAATGACATTATCTATCATGTTTGGTGAGGTGCTGTTAGGCTGTGGTTCCACAGGCACAATCTGTACTTTTAGCAGCTGTTGGTTAACCCTGAGGAAGCTGAAACATGAACTGTTTCTTTTCACAGGGTAACAATAGGCAAACAGCCAATGTGGATCACATTTTTATTTTTCTTGAAGCTCAGGTTATATTTCTTAAGGTACTGAATTAAGACCTAAATGCCAGAATTAAAATGCAAAAAAAGCTAGACCGGGAGGTACAAGGAGAGTGTAGATGAGATTTAAGATCTTATTTGCTCACAAGAAAACTTGGACATAAAATTCTTGGCCATTTACTTTTTTTACAAATAGTATTTTTTGGTAAAGCCCATATCTGAGACTCTTACAAATGAGATAATCAGGTAAAGACATTGGGGAAAATTTTTTCGATGCCTACCCATGCTTTTTAAGATCTATGTCTTCAATAATGGGAAATGATGGGATAATATCTCTAATATCTCTAGAGACTTCAGTTTTTTAGGCAGTAAATTGATTAGCTTTGGTTGCCTGGGTGAGTATGCAGACTCTAAGCTGGTAGGCTCTGTTTAAGATTCTGTATGATTAGTTCCCTTGAACTTGAGTGCTCTTATCTCATGTCTTTAGGTTGATCCTCATTTCTCTATTAAATTTCAGCTTTCTGGGTTTGAAAGGAGGGAATTGTATGAATAATTAAAACACCTTCATTAGCCTGTAATGAATGGTCAGTAAAGCTGGGAATTGGGCTGACATGCATGTGGGACGTTTTGAACTGTGCTCTTTGTAGGAATGAGAAAAAATTTGAAGTAGATAAATAATTTTCTGGGGGTCCATATGTGCTTGTATCACAACCTGAAAAATAGAAGTATAATATTCTCTGGGGTTATCTGGTACTTCATAAGGAACCTTTCTGCTCTCACTATTTCATGAGGTCAGTGAAGGATTTTCAGACTGGGCTCTTCTACTCTGTACTCTCACATGTTTTCCTGGAAATGGGATAGTGTTGATATTTGCTGTTTTATAAATATTGATTTTTTAGGAAAAGAAAATTATTAAAAAAGCAGAACACAGGCCTTCTTTAAATATTTTATTAATATTTTTACCTTACTTTACTTATACAGTTTACTTATAAAGTCTTTGGCATTTTTTGCACATAATTGACAGGTTAATTTTTGGCTTTTTTTTTTTTTCTTTGGCATTCTACTGCAAGACCAAAAAGAGCATAGTAATGGTCAGTGGCAGTCTGGGGGGACCTCTTTCCATGGGCATTACTTCCAACTTGTGTGAGTCTTGCCAACAGCACTTGGAAGCTCTGATCATGGACCCCATCATCACCCTGCTGGGGTTTCAGGTAAAATATGGAATTAAAGATTTCTGTTGCCTCAGTAACAAGAACAACATAGGTTGCAGCCAAGTTTGGCTGATCTCCATGGGCTTGTGCTTACCCACAGCACAGAATCTCTCTCATCCCTCCTCCCAAAGGTGTGCCAAGTCACCCAGGGGAGGTGCCTCCCTCCCCTCTCCCAGAGCCTAACCCTGAGAGCAGCTTCTGTGGAGATAGCCAGGTTAGCAGTGGTGCCAGCGAGGCTGGAGACATCAGCGCTTGGAGTGGAAGGCAGAATCCAGCCCTGCAGGTACTGAGGTGCTGAGCCACACCTTCGTGGGACCTCTGTCACCTGCATTGTGCCACCCATCCTGGCTGTGTGGATCTTCCCAGAAAAAGGCTGGAAGTAGTGGGGGCAGCCAGCCAAAGAAAGGTTGGGAGAAACTGGGCAAAAACCCGAGGCTGGATGACAAGGATCCAGGGGCTGGTGACCAGAAAAGACCTGACTACCAAGAGAAAGAAATCTTCTGGTTAGTTTTACTGCTTTCCACGTACTGTTGAAGCAGGAGAGTGGCCTGGGGGACCACACAGAGCCTCTCTCTCATGGGATCACAAGCTCTCTGTCACAGTGCCCAGGGAGGACATTCCTCCTAATGAAATCACCAGTCAGTCTCTGCTGCCTGCCCTTTGTGTTAGTGAAGTTTGAATTAAGCTGTCACTTTGAAACACCAGCCTTTCTTTTGTAGTGACAGATGAAGAGATGCAAGTACAATCAAAGGAGGAAATTAATCCAATCTGATTAATCTAATCTTGGATTTAATGGAATGCTCCAAGGAGGCAACAGGGACTTGCCTTGCAGCATGTGCTGGATCTTGGGCTCTGGCTACAGAAGCATTTCCCTGCCAGCCCTGGAGCAAGGCTGACCAAGGGTATCTGGAGGATCTGGGATGTATACTGAGAAGAGCAGCCAGGCTGCAGGCTGAACAGAGTGACCTCCTTGCAGACACCACATTTCCAATATGCTCCTGGGCTGAAGAGAGGAACAAGCGCTAAAAATCCCAATACAAAATGGATGACTTTTTATATAGGTTTTGTGGTGATCAGATTTAGGACTAAAGCAATGAGGGACCAGAGAAATGCAAAATGCTCTGCATGTTTGACAGAATCTCCCATTGTCTACCACAATATATGGAGTGGCCTCTCTGTCACCTGCCATAGAGAGGGAATAATAACCCTTCCAGTTCCTCCCCTCTGATCTGTTAAGTCAGTCTAACATCTAGCTGTTCATGTTCATTTTTAATCATTATTTTGTATTCAAACCGATTGAATGAAAATTAAGAATATATTGAACAGTTTCTTCTAGAAGGTATGGAAAACACTGTGCTTATATAACCGGTCATTCTTCATTGCATGTTAAATACCTGCCTGGGTATCAGTGAAAAGTCATTTGCAGAATTGGTGTATGTGTATTGTCTGTTGTTTAGAATGCCTATTTGTGAAAATTAGGCTGTTCCAAATAATTGGGTGTAATGAAGAGTAATATTTGTGAGCACAATATTTGTGCTATGAAAAAGCTGAATGCACTTTGGAAGAAGAGTTAGAATTTCATTCCTCCCATTGCAGTACCTAAGAGTAAGATAATCTGAAAAGGAAAGGGAGTACTCTGACAAATTACTTTTATTTTTGCTTCTCGCAATAGCTCACAGACAAAAGAGAAACCCTTTTTTTTATGCATTGTGTCAGATCATTCTCTCTTCTGACTCAGCCACCTTCCCCCAAACTTCATTTTACCTAAAAGTCAATTTGTATGCATCCCACCGTCTTCCTAAATGTGGCCTCAAGGTTTACCTGAAGCACCGTGGCCTGTATTTTCCCTGTAAAATTTAAAGGTCCCAATCAGTTCCATGTGTACAGGAGGAGGGGTGGGATCAAGTAGGTGGTGTTGCCCCTGCAGCCAGCAGCCCTCAGGCCACTGTCAGTGTCCCCTCCTGGTTCAATCATGGGTGCAAACTGGAAGAGCTGAGGGAGAAACCTGAGCAATGTATAAAGTGTCTGAGCAAGGTATGAAGTCTCTGAAAATTGGACATTTTTATAACATTGGGGCATTTAGTCCAATACAGAAATGCACAATGCCAGCCAGAAGCTAAATAATTCTGTCAGCCAGCTTGGAAGATAAATTCCCATTCCCGAGGGATAGGAAGACCCACAAATGTGGAGGAGACCAGAGGAAATGGTGAGGGTTCCTGCTTCCTGCAATCCTGCAAACAAGGTCATTAATTTTTCTTCTCAGCTTTCCTTTTCCACAGTTAACCATCTGCTGTGATACAATATAGCCTCAGTGCCACTGTGCTGTTTTAGGCTAGAAAGGAATATGACTGAAGCTTTCACTGTTTCTCAAAAGTAGGAAGGAATTAACCAGAAAATACAGAGGATGCTGTCATGACTGAGATAAAGGGAAGAGGACTGAAGCAATGAAGCCCAGAATTGTTTCTCCGTAACACCAATGCATCACAGAAGGAGCAGGAAGATGGCAGAGCCTGGCTTCAACCCCCAAAAAAGCCAGTGAGGAAAAAACTGATAGTGCAAGGAAGGATTGGAAAAAACACCCTGAACAAAATGTTGAGATTGAATCTTTCAGAAAAATATGCTTTGAAATAGTAAATCAAACACTGAATTCCAATGAGATACAAAAAACTCTGAAATAAGCTTTTAAGATGGAAATTAGCAAAGTGAGAAGGAAATGGCTTCTTCCATAGAAAGTCAAGTTTTATTCCATAGAGTTCCAAGTTTTTTATTCCGTAGAGACACGTATGTGCTCAGGGCCATTGCTGTATGTGAACTCTGTCAGAAAGACACTTTTCTGCATCATAATCCTTTTGCAAATTGAGTCAGTGAAATACCAATTAACCTTGGGTCATTAATTTTAAATACACTATCAATTATCTTTCTTTTTCCCCCCCTGCTTTTTCTTTTTTTATCTTATGTAAAGGTCTGTGGGAAGTCTTGGGTCCTTAGCCTTAAACAGATCTTTTTTTAATGCACCAATATCATGGCTCAGATTACCATTATCCTTGGCCTTAGAGCTGCTGAAATCGTTTCTATAGTTTTAGTCTCCATCCTCTACTTCCCCTGGTGGGGTGTTGTGTGAAGGGCAGGAATTAGCTCCAGCCCTTTTCTTGGTTGAGAATATGAGTTTATTTTGGGTTTTTTGGGGGACACAGAAGGAGCAAGAGTTCAGAATCTATCAAAGCAAATTCCTGCTTTTGTTTCTTTAGTTTTATGATTTTATTTTTTTATTATTTTAAAGTTACTTCCCTATTGTTAGGTTTTGTATTTCACTTTTACTTTCAGATTTTTAAAAAAATTTGATTGAAGGCATAAAAGAATAGGATGTGTGTTTTCCTCTATAATTTGCCAAGAGATCCTCTCCTGTGAGCTTCTTAGGCAGATTTGGTCATGGCTGAATTTGCTCTAGGAGAGGCTTTACAAGGTTGACCTGACTGTTCTGCCTTTGTTAAGCCATACTTAGCAGTACTTTAAGTAATGCTGATAGAGGAATCGCTGAGTATTATGGGAAACTACACAAACCTTTGATTAGGCAGGAGCTGTATTGTTACCTTTAGGAGACCCATCCGGTGGGTTTCTAGCTGCTCAGCTCAGTTTGCATGCATGTCTAACACCATGAGGAGCTTCCCTCAGGTGCTGTCCTGAGGACTGTGCAGGTCCTGAGCACAGTCACGTGCTATGACCTAAGAGCTGCTCTGGAATGGATTCTTCTGCTTGTGAAAGAAGAATGAGGCCCACCTGATTTTAGTCATTTTCTTATCAGCTATTTTGAAAGCCCAGGTGTTTAATCTTAAAAATTGACAACACCAAAAACTGGAAAAATGCTAAAACCCCAAAGCTCTTCCAAAATAGACAAAATCCATATATTCACTCTGAATTTTCACCTGCATTCAATTTAGTAGAATAAAGCTCATTCATTAAACAATACATATTATGTCTAGAAAGATGGGGTAAATTCACTACACCAAGCAGGAACTGGGATTCCCAAGCTTCTGGAAGATGCTGGATTTAGCATGCACAAGATTTCTAATGTATACTTGTCTGAATGGGGGCTTTGGCAATGCTGTGCAAATCAAAATTTGTGAACTAAACTACGTTAACCTTCACTGACTCTTCCATAGCTGTGAAAGAGAGCTGGCTCAGACCTGCCAGCTTACATACACACATCTTGAAACTATCAGCAAAGCTTTTAGATAATCGAAGATGTGTAGTTTTTTCTAAAGGAATTTATGTTAGCAGTATGGAATGGATCTACCATTTGATTTAGGAACTTGCAAGGTTGTTTCTCAGAAATGTATCTTTCTTAGAACTGTTAGTGTCTTTCTACCTGACATAGGAAGGATTTCTACTTGCAAAATGGAATTACAGCTTGTACAATTCCAGACTTACATTAGGAACTGTAGCATGTTGTTTCAGTCAAAAATTGTTAAAATAGTTCTGAATAAAAATAGTCCATCAATACTTTGAAATAAGCTGCTGACTTAAAAAAAAAAGCTCAATTCACTTCGTTTATGTGTATTTCTTTGCTTCCTGTTTACAGTTCAAACCCCTAAGTTTTATGGTAGAGTTTTTGCATTTTTATTAATATTAATTCATATTACAGTTTCCAGTTGCTTGGTAACTGGTGACAGGCTAATGAATGTCATACTCACAAAGGATGTAGGAGAATATACAATACAAGAATGAGTCAATTGTACTGCCATCTATCCAAGACATGCTATCCGTGGCAATTCCTCAAACTGCTCTACAGCTCATTTCTGTCGTATCTTGATCCTACCCCCTTTTCTGGATTCTACTTGCATGCTCCTGCTCCTCTTACCTTTCTCCTTTTCTTTCCACTTTGTTTACCAGGAATAAAACTCCTGAAATGGCCAATTGCACTCAGGTCCTGTGTGCATAGTGAGTAATTCTTAACTCTGACTTTGATGGCAGTGTGACAAAAGCTTCACTTGCCCAGTGGCTGCCAACAAGCACCTTTGGCTTTTTCAGACACATTTGCTATGCAGTGCAAATGAGTCATTCTCTGCAATACAGTGGCATTTGAGAGTCTGAGACAACATCAAATTGATCCAATAACAATCTAATAACAGGTCACTATTTGCAAGACATGCTGTATAATTTGTCTGGATGGGAGATCAGCTGGGAAAGCAACTTGGTGGCCAGGATGGAAATATTGAGGATGATTTTGCTCTTACACTCAAATTCCTTTTATAAGCAAAAAGAAGATACCTATATGAGAAAATAAGAATTTGTTGTTGCTTTAATGAAAAATTTTTAGAGTCTAATCATAATAACATTGTTAGTATTGTTACAATATTATATATTGGTACTCCATATATTTAATTCAAATTAATACAGGAAATACTTGATCATGAAGTTAAAACATGATAAAATGAAATTTCCTTCCTAGTATATTTCTTATGTTCACCCTTGCAATGCTTCTCCAGTTGACAGGCCATGTGTTTCAGTGTGTATACCTGTGGATGGGTTAAGAAGAGCTGTCAGTACCCTGTAGCATTCACTGGGGAAAAGAAAGTTGTCCTGGCTCCCTCCTCTTTGCCAGGACAAACATAGTGGTAAGTTTTCATACACCATTCTCTTGGCTTCCACTTGGGTTTATTTCATTTGCTTTTTGTAGCAGTTTGTTTCTGTGCTGTTCATTGCTTCCCATTTACTTGGTTTTTCTATTATTTCTCTTACTGCTAGAACTGTTTTTCCAGAGCAGTGCAAGGTTTTACTTCTGTAGGGACTGCTGACTTTATCAGCATGATTTGTTTTATAGTCTGTGACCTCCAGTATGATCCTGCACCTTCCATCTTCCACATCAATTTCATTCCAGGCAGTTCAGAGGCACTTTGGTCCACACGACACAGGTATTCATTAAACTATAAACTGTAAGTCAACCAAAATAATCTTAGGCAACAAGTACCAGACATTGGACTATTGTTACAGTTAAACAGCTAATTTCAGGCCTGTCCGAGTCAGGGCCTCAGGTTGTGCAATTTCATGCCAGTATGGAGCCTGTAAGTCATAATGGCAAAAATTTCATTTATTGCACTATGTTATCTGGATTCTTGGTCAGTCTTAGCGTAATACCTTGACTTTGTTAGAAGCTACATTGGAAGGGTTAGACAGGTCCAGCTGTGGCTTTCAGGCAGGCTGTCATAAATAGGCTGATTAGTTTTTAATGATGTTTGAGAAGCTTTGTAATTGTGCATTATATATTCTGCAGGATAATGAGTTGCCAGATTGATAAGAATGGCATGCTCTTGAACCCTATGCAATGTCCCCGTACTCACACAAGACACATGGCAAGCATTCTCTTTCACCACAGAGAAACAATTTTTTTTTTTCATATTTCAGCCATTCTTCTCACAGCAACAGCAAGTTGTAATAGAATATGGGCACTGAATATTTTGGTGACTAGAGCTGAGTGAAGAAAGGAGTCTTGAAATTTCCTGGTTCTCACATCTTGGTTGATTGAGCAGCATTTCTGGAAATCACAGTACCAATTAGATTGGAAAAGACCTCTGAGATCATTGCATCCAACTTGTGGTTGAGCACCACAATGCCAATTAGACCATGACACTCAGTGCTATGTCCAGGATTTTGTTTAACACCTCCAGGGACTGTGATTCCATCACCTCCCTGGGCAGACCATTCCAAAGCCTGGTCACTCTTTCTGTGAAGAAATTCTTCTTGATGTCAAAGTTAAACCTCCCTTGGCACAGCTTAAGACTGTGTCCTCTTTCGTCTCACTGGTTGTCAGGGAGAAGTGGCCAATCCTTGCCTGGCTACACCCTTCTTTAATGCAGTTGTAAGGAGTGATAAGGTCTCCCCTGAGCTTCCTCTTCTCCAGGCTAAACACCCCCAGCTCCTGCAGCTGCTCCTTACAAGACTGGTGCTCCAAACCCTTCACTATCTTCACTGCTCTTCTCCAGACATGCTTCAGCACACCAGTGTCCCTGAAGTGAGGGATCCAGAACTGGAGATAGGACTTGAGTTCTTTCACCAGTCTTGAGTACAGGGGGCAGACACTGCCCTGGTCCTGCTGGCCACACCATTGCTCCTCCAGGCCAGGATGCCACGGGCTTTCTTGGCCCCCTAGGCACACACTGGCTCATGTTCAGCTGCCGCTGACCAGCACCCCCAGTTTCTTTTCACTGGGCCACTTTCCAGCCACTCTTCCCCCAGCCTGTAGCACTGCCTGGGATTGTTGTGACTCAAGGGCAGGACATGGCCCCTGGGCCTTGTTGAGTCTCACACAATTGGCCTTGGCCCACTGATCCAGTCCAGGTCCTTCTGCAGAGCCTTCCTACCCTCCATCAGATCCACACTTCCTCCCAACTTGGTGTTGGCCACAAGTCTACTAAGAGTAAACTCAATGCCCTCATCCACATAATTGATAAAAATATTGAATAGTTCTGGGCCCAAGACTGATCCCTGGGGAATACCACTTGTGACCAGATGCCAACTGGATGTAGCACCATTCACCACCTCTCTCTAGACCTGGACATCCAGCCAAAGGTGGAACTGAAGGAATTCAGAAAAGGAGAAAATTGTTGCAAGGATTTGGTGCTAGTATCTCTGGAAGCTGGGACATCAAATTTATTAGGAATTCATTTAGCTTCTGGCAGCAGGGGCAATTCAGGTCTGGAGAAGGCTGGTATGAAGCAATTTTGTAGGAGTAATCTTCAGTATAATGTGACTTCTGCACCAGGCTCATATTTGCCTTTTCATGTATCGATATTTCATCTCTTCCAGGTACAGACTGACAGTTTCTGTCCTCATGGGTCAGCCCAAATCAGTCTGGAATTTGAGGGTAAATTTGTATGTGTGTAGTGGATTGTATTACTCTATGGGCTACTGTTGCATTTCTTCCTAAGATGGTTATTTATGTGTGCAAGCTGAATGGTAGCTATTGAAACAAGCTCAGTCCCTTGAGCACTTAATACCATTAATTCTTTGTGTTGGTTGTGTTTCAGATAATCACTGCTGGGGTTGGTCCAAAATGGAGTCAATGGACATCAGATCTTAACTCCTCAAAGTCTTTGCCTTTGCCTGTAGAAGTCAGGTTCTGTGCACTGTGTCAATGAGGGGAGTAATACAGAGAGTCCATACGAAGGAAGAGCAGCATACCCAGAGCAAGCTCTTGTGAGCCCAGCTGTCTACAGCTGATCCCTATTTCTCTCTTTGCAATCCCAGTTGCTGTGATTGAAGCAGATAGATTGATTCTTTTCCTTCAGTAAAGGGATGCTTACTCTTCTGGGTCCATTTCCCTGGCAAGTTGTTTGGGTGTTTTGTGTGTTTACTGAGAGTAAACAAGTTGGGAGCAGACAGATCATAAGATGTACTGTTTCTGCTAGCAATGCAACTCTTGCTGGGTTTCAGAATGGAACCTCCTGTGGAGCCCCAGAGAGAGAAACTAACCCGAGGAGTCCAGGCAAAGGCATGAAGCAAAAACCCAAATCACAAAGCAGCAGATTTGTGGGAAAAAGCCTTCCCAGAAACCTTTCTTATGTTGAAGTCAACATACTGCTTATTTCTCAAATTAAAAATGGTTCCTTTTAAGGCAAAAGTTCAAAAATATAGATTAGTTCCAAATTGTTTTTTGATGTTTTGTGCAAAAATGCTTCAAGTACATACAGTTGTATGAAATTTGAATGTTTCATATCATTCTATTTTCCTCATTTCAGGAATATATTTTATCTCTGTTTCCAATTTATGGAAAGAAGGAGTAGCTCTGATGGCCACCAGCAGAAAAGTGGCTTTTGCTGTTCATTTGCACCTAGCCATGACGTACTGCAGTGTAGGTTTCAAAATCTTCTGACTTTGTGCTGAAAGAGATGGGATCATTCAAGCAATTAAATGTTTCTTTAGATACCTTGCTGAATCAGAGTATAGTTTGAATGAGGAAATGTTATATAATGATTGATCTTTGGAACACTTTGTTGCAAAACATGTAGGCAATATAAAACACTGCTCTATTAAACACAGGTGACCAGTGACCTAGGGTGAATCAGGAGGAAAACTGAGTGAGGGCAGTGGCAGCAGCTCAGGACTCAGGCACTGCTGGGCAGAGCAGCTTCCCTGGTCCTCTACTGTGAGTTCTATCTGTATAATGCTACATGCATACAGGATGCCCTAGAGACCCATAGGGCTAAGCCAGGCAGGAGTAAAATGTCCTGGAAGAGGGCTGGGCTCAGATGGTAAGCCCTGAGGCCAGTCTTTTGCTGTCCTCTTTTTCTTGCTGTGCTCCTCTCGTGGTTGTTATGCTCCTAACCCAAATGCACCTAACTTTCCATTTACGAAAGACAAATGCAGAGTGTATTGCATTAAGGGACTCAATATGCATTGTATACAAATCCTAGAGTAATTTATCAGAGAGCACCCCTGCAGAACAGAGAGCAGCTCCCTTTTAGGTGAGAGCAGGTCCCTGCTCAACCTGCTTCAAGCCAAGGACTTGAAGCTGCTGCTGCTGGCACTTGCTGTCAGGCAGGATTTCTGCTGCAGTTGTAGCAGGTAACAGACACGGAAAGGCCTGGCTGAAGTAATAAGGGGTAAAAATTGGGTGTAGATAGATCCTATGAAATACAATGAGAGCAAGTAGCTCCAGACTCCTCTAATAGTAGTTGTCATTGGAATGTTTACCATGGGGGATGGACTTACATGCTGCATTTTGGTAACAATTTTCTAAGGTAATTTCTCAGATATAGGAATGTGACACTTCAATTTTGCTAGGAGGGAGAGAGATAATTTCTGCAAAACATGGCCATTTTTCACCTCATCCTGCATATCCACTGTGTCCTTCCCCTAATGTTGTTTGTTGTCATTCACAGATGCTGTTAAAATGCTTTCATTTCATATTTGGAAGTTGTGGGTGTCTTAAAACTATCCTCATCTATTTTATCAGTCAACAGGAGAAATGAGGCCCTGGGGTCTTGAAGTGTAATTATGGGTGAGATTATCCCAGAAAACAAAAAACCTGTGCATACCTTCTGTAAATAGGCACTGCTTTTCTGTGACAACATGGATCATAATTTCAAAAATGAACTCCTGTCATGTAACCAAGGTTTGATTTGCTGCATGGTACATTTAATCTCTTTTTTTTTTCAAGGAGATTTTAAAATGCTGATTTGTTGGTGTCTCTAAAACCAAGTTGAACATTTTTCATTCAGTTTTGCTCAATAGCAGCTGTTAAGGACAAAAATAAAGAGACTTTAACTAAATTTAATGTGTAACTGACAGTAAATGATATCTGAAATAAATTACTCTGAAAAATCTAAATAACTGGAAAATCCATCAGATTATGAAGTACTAACACAGACTCATTAAAGTGAACTTGTCCAAAAGAGTCAGACACAGTTAGCCCACAACCCATGTTCAGAAATTAGTGAAAGCGAATGAATAAGAACCAAATCCATATCTTTTGAATAAGTCAACAGCAGTTTTTCCTTGATGTGCTTTGAGGCCAGAATTCTTGATTTTCTTCTGGCCTTCCTAAAATCTGTACCAGAAACCCTTCTTATTCAGTGACTCAGAAAGTGGTGGCAGAGGTCCTGTTCAAAAATTAAACACAAACTCTTGCTATTTAATTTGGAGTAAAATATCCAGAAGCAAATGGAAAATGAGGATGTAAGATCATGACCACAACTTTTAGATTTTAGCAGTTCTGCTCTGTTTAATTCATAGCCCTGAAGTGTTGGAAAGATTTGCTGTTCTGGCTTCTGGGTTACTGTGCACATAAATACTTGAAGAAATTTAAGCTTTTAAAGTAATTTACTGCCAACAGTTCAGCACATGTCGTCATGACAAATGTTCAGGACTAGGTGGGTTTTCAGGTTCTGCGCTTTGAACTTAGGTGCTTAGAGAACCGTAGCAAGTTTTATAGTTAATGCTTTCCTTTCTTACTAACAGTGATAATAATATATTCCTTAGTTATTTCATATTTTATTATGCCTAAAGAAATGCTAATGTATTGTCATTCAAAGAATTACAGGATGTGTTTGTGTAGAACACTACACTGCACAGTTTTGCACATCCTGAGATTCATATTGTAAATATAAACACTGCTGTCATTGTATCAAACCCATTAAATTTTAAACCTACTGCAATAAAAATAATCAACAATTTTTATGAGTCATAACATTCATAGTTGCTACAAAGGTTAATGAAAAAATAGAATGAAGAAACTGCATGAGTGATAAAATTAGTAACTTTTACTGGATTTAATTTCTGCATTGACGGTAAACCCAGCCTTTTATGGATCCACCGATTCTGTCTGCTATGTTCTGAAAAACTTTTACAAATGTTGGCAATACTGCAATACTGCTGCTCCAAACACTGCTACTGCCATTGTGGGGACATTCTCTGTGGACATAAATTAGTTTGGCTCAGACCCGAAGCTGTTTGCAACTGATTAACAAAATTAGAAATCTAAGGGCTTATGCCATTGGAACTAAGAATTCCCTGGGGATAAAATCTGCCCACAGTTTTGGGTTGTGTTTTCAGATTTGTGTGTTTTTGAAGGCTGTCTTGTGCTATGGTTCTGAAACAGGAACTAGTGAAGGCTGGAAGAAATATCTTGACAATTTAGTGAATTTTGAATCAAATGACTGGTAAAAGCTCTTGAGAACACTGTCAGGCTCATTTCCTTGTCATGGAGCTGAGAATGAAGGAGACAACTAAGGAGGCTTCTGGGTGAACCTACCAAAGGTGTGTCTACGGTTTTCTGGAAAACTTCAGAGTTGCTTTACATGTCCAGGAGTTTTCAGAAGAAAAAATCCTCAAATCCAGAAAAAATGTCACAGTGCATGAAATGAAATGGAAATACAGGCAATGTTTTCATGATGTGGAATAGAAGGTATTCATCCAGACTCATCCAGTAAAATTCACATATACCCTGTTTCTGAGAGGTGTTGAGTGCCACATCCTCTCATGGAGGAAGAGAAGTTTCCCAACGTAAATGTGAAGTAATATTAATGGATTTATTTTTAATTTGAAAAGAGCTTAACATCAACTACCATATCTCTGATATTTTACAATGACCATCATTTTTGGGATGCACAGGGAGTCCACTGCTGGATTAGAAGTACCAGCTCAAAGAAAGTATGGAGAACTTCTCTTTGCTACCTTGCCAGTCAAATGAAAATTTCATGCTAGATTTGTAACTTCAATGGAAGGTCTAATATTTGTAATTTTGATATTTTATGACGTTCTCTCTATTTACAGGACTGTGTGCTGAAAAGTAAACTGGTAAGGGTCAGTCTGGGTTAAAAGCAAATCTCTCCCAGCTCAAAAATTGAGTATTTTCTAGTTCAAATACATTTCTATATTTTATTGTTATAAACTGGTGAGAACAGAAGTAACTAGACATCAAGTTAACAAAGTTAACTAAATTGTTGTTTCATGAGCTGAAGCACATCTAGACTCTTGCATATTAAGCTTATTAACAGCTTAAGAACTTGCAGTTACCCACAACTCTCACAAAGTTGCCCTTAAGGTGCAATTTTTGGATTTGAAAGTCTGATAGGTAAGTATTTAGCTACTCTAAGCGAAAATAACCAAAAAGGGTAAATGCTGCTTCCAGGAGTTTTGAATGTTTTTGAAACCTTCAGGCTACTTTATGATTAAATATTGGGAAAAAATACTTCTAGAAAACTTCTCCATAAATCACTGTGGTATGAGAGCTGGCAAGGGCTGCTGGCTCTCAGGCACTGGGTTATTTCATGGCTCTCCAGCTTACCCTCCACAGTGCTGTGTTCACCCTGGGGTCACACGGTGTTTCCATAGGTCATCGCTCTGTTTCTCTGACAGTAAAGCATCTCAGCAGTGAGCACCAGCCTTGTGTCAGAACTGGTGCATGCAGGAATGTCCAAGAGAGTACTTATCACCACAGGCAGCCTGCCATTGCCCTGCCAATGCAGTTTGCAGCCATGCTTTTTTTGAATGAAATTGCTTTATCCTTTCAGCAGTACCCTCGCTTCAGAGCTTGGTCAGTGCAGCTGTATGGGTATGTGCAAAATGAGACCTCACAGCTCTGTCCTAGACCTTGCCTCTGGAACCACCGTTTACATATGCAAAAGTCTGCAAGGAGGGTCTGCAGTGAGTGGGAAACTTCTCTCTCTCTCTATCTTTTGCTATCCCCCAGTCCTCTAAAAAATCAAATCTGAATTTTTTGTCTCCACTGGGAGCCCAAGAAGTTCACCGTGGCCACAATGCCAGCTCTCCTAGTCGTACTGACTGAATTTCAAATGACAGTCATTGTGCTTTCTCCTGTTCTGTGCCTCACATCTGGTGAAAAATGACTTAGCATTAACACCCTCCTGCTGACCATGCTGCTCCTCTGCAAATCACTCCTTAAAATTCTTTCATTTGCTTTGACATTTTCAAAACATAAGAAACTTACGAAGTTCTTTATATGCCAGGAATAGTGCCTGTCATGGCGTCCAGCACCATCTCCTTGGTTTCCTGAACTCTTTGTTTGTCTGTGTTTGCCTTTCTGTAGTGTTGAGAAGAGTGAATTCTTGTGACACATACAAAACACAAACAACACAGAAACAATAACAATTGCAAAATCTAGTAATTCACAACAACGTTATAAAATAATGGAAGAACAGTTAAGATAAAAACATCTATTTAGGAAGTTAAGGGGAAGAAAATGGAAGAGCTTAGCTGTTTGTCTTGATTAAATAGCAAGTGGATAGTCCAGAGAAGAGGACAAGCATAACTTGGGAATACTTATGAAAGGATGACTGTGTGATGCAGATTAGAGGTTTGTACTTTGCTGGGACAGCTGTCACCACCCAGATTTTTCTGGAGGAAGGCAGGTTCTTAAGAATGTTAGGAGCCTCATTGAGTGAGTTCCCTCTTTGAATACCACCCTTTTGCTACTGCTTAGTCACCATTTCTGTCTAGAAATCTCACACTTGACCACCTTGTGGAAGCCCTTTGCTAGGCAGACCCTGCTATAAACCCATCCCTGTGCCATGAGCATAACTGTGCTCCATGGTCCCTTCACCATGGGGATAGCGCAGTTGAGGGCTGAGTTCAATCTGTAAAGAGGAAATTGCAGATGGAAAAGAAAAAACCCATATGGCTGAAAAGGCATGAAAGAAATGCATCATCAGAGAGATTTGTGGTACCCAGCAAAACTGAGATGTCTGACTGGGCATGCTGGGGGGGACATGGAATCTACAGAAAACCCATCCATGCCTTTTTGGAGGGGCAGCCCCTGACCCCAGAACATCAACTTAGTATCTAACTTAGTATCTAGGTATGACCCATGCAATGAACAACAGACTTGCTTCCTTTTTGCTAGACCTCAGTTCTGGGTTTTAAGCAAATAGGAGGTTTTACAGAAAAACCCAAGTCATTCTGTGAAATTGCCTTAGTAATAAGGTTTTCAATCCAGCAATATATGTGCAGTGTTGTTGTCTTTGACAAATGCTCTTTTCATGGACCAAGCATTAAAAGGCAGTTTAAGGATTTTTAGCTGAAGAAAATGTATATGATACTGAACATAGCTTCTTGTATTTGTATGCCCAGTTAAAAAATGTTTTCTGTCACTTTTTGAATCCCTATATATGCCCCTAGGGTTTTTTTAAACTTTTTTTAAAAATTGTATTTTACTATTGGATAATTATTTAAACTACTTCACTGAAGCTGCTCAGTGTGATAAATGACTTCCAGGACAAATCATAAGACTATTATATGCCTGGTTTATCAATAGCTGTAATAAAGGGAAGTTAAGCTTCATGCAGGTTTAGGCAAGAGCTGAGGTAGTTGGTTGAATAGATTCCTCTCGGACCCTGACACAAAATATAAAGGCAATTGATATTTCAGGTTTTTTACTCTGTATCAGTGTGCACTGAAGTGGCAGAAGAAGCAGAGGAAGGGCAAGAAGACATACCAAGCAGATGCATTGCTGGAAACCTGGAAGCAGATAGAAGACTCAGAGCAATAAGTGACTAACTTTTTGTGATAAGAGGTTGCTGAAGGAGACATAGAATGAGGCAGAAAGGATCTACCGTGCCATGTCCATAAAAAGAGGGGTAGGTTCACAGTCAGTCATCTTGCTTTATAAGAATGAATAGAAATTCTTCCTAAACTACTGATCTTGAGGCTCGTGCTTTCTAATAAGAATGAGGAAGTGAGGGAATGAGTTCTGATCTCTTGGTAATACAAGAAAAAAAAGAGCAGTCAATGTCCTCTAATTTTAGCCATGTGAAGTTAGGGGCCATGATTAACCTCTAGTAACCCCTAAAAATCTCTCTTTGTTAACTGTGAATGAGAGGTAGGTGGTTAATTTAAATCAGGTACAAAATAAAGTGAACAGGGAGCTAACATGAGGTGAAGATAGATCTCATGTATGCCTCTTGCATGTCTGAAAGGATGATGTAAATCACTAAGATCCTCTGAGTGGAGGAGTTTTATTCCCTCCTGCGAGGATTGATGGATTTGTTTTCTGTGTAAAGAAACATCACTTTGAATATTTTTTCTTTTCAAGTTTCACTGTTGTGTTTGCAAGGTAAATATATATCTGATGAAGTCTATCAGACTAGGAAATCTTTGCTCTGCATTGCCACACTTGGTTTGTTCCTGAGGGGAGGAAAAACTGAGTTATGACTCAGTTACGTCCTCGGGCTGTCTTCAACATTTGTGGAAATGTGCTTGCAAAAATGAATTTTAAAGAGCTGGTGGCCATCAGACTGTATACACTGCAACATGACAAAGTCAGACAACAACTTGCCACTGTCTGTATGCTGTGAGGGATGGTGTGACAGCTGTGTAAATTCATCTGCAGAAAAGGGAGCGATGTGCTCGCTAGGAGCCATGGGGGACTGACTGAGGTGGGCCAGAGACACGCCCTGACTGCCACTTTTTCTGCCATCCCTGGGTTGCATACTGGTGAAAGGAGAGTCTGGCTTTGAGGAATTTTCAAGTAAACATTTTTATTTGAATATGCATTAAAGTACTGATAAATGTCCAGTCATGTGGCCATAATGGCCATTGCAAGGCCATAATTCTGTGTGACACTAACAACTGCTCTTGCACTCAGGAGTCACTCACAATTGGTGCAATTTATTTCTGAGAGGAAAGTGCATTGCTTTGCCAGGCTTTACAGTTACATGCTCAGCAGCCTGTGCCCTGTGCTGTGCTGCCTAGTTACAGATGAAGGTGACCAAATAAACGTCAGACCTACTGGCAAGGAGAGCTCAGCACCTGCACGATGAGGTGGAATCACACCTTGGTCCCAAATTCTTGCTGCCTTTCCAAATGGGAGGGCTGCTGGCTCAGGCATGGCTACTGTGAATAAGGGCACAAAATTTAATTCCATATTTGAGGCAGTCATGTAAGGCTCTATCAGCCTACTCTGTGAGAGGCAGGGAAAAGTTTAGGCAACTCCTTATTTTCCTCTGGGCACTTGTGCACAGAACTGGACTTGCTGCATTAGGTAAATCCAAACCAGAATGGCTCTCCTTTGAATGGCAGCCCTCAGGAGGAAAGAGTTATAAGAAAATAATTATAAATTTTAGGATATTCCCAGATTAAATAATGGAAGCAATGAAAGGAAGGCTGATTTAAAGGAAAATCAGAAAATGCATACTTTGTCCCTGAGATAGAAGGAAAGGTAAAAGATTTCTCTCAAGAAGCCAGAAGCACCTGAGATTTCCTTTCCCCCACATATAAAAATAATTATTCCTTCCAAGCCTTTCAACATATGGAGAAAAAATTAAATTAGTAAATATTGCTTTTCACATCAATTTTCTACCTTTCAACCTACTTTTATAGGAAAAATATTTGCTAGGGCAAGCATTTCTGGAAGACAGTTGCATGATTTATATTTCCTAATTTTTATATAGAATTTCTTCTCTGCGGCTATCAGATTGATGAAGTGAAATTTTCTTTCATTTCAGCAAATGTCTTGTGACAATAGGATGATGAAGAAAAAAATTCACAGGAGTAATATCATTGCAAAAAACTCCATAGTTTTACCGGAGTCCCTGTAGATCTCCCAGGTGAGTCTTTGGACAATTTCAGAGGTGTTTACTCTGCCTGTTTATTAAATCTTTTTTTCTGTTAATTTTGGGAACATTTTTTTGTGAGCAATATGGGCTGTACCCCACACTCAAAGTCCACAAAAGGCCACTGCTGAAGTTAAGGAAGACTTAGTCCCTCTTAATCCTACTAAGTAAAGACTTCAGGACATGAATAACAGCAATTTCTTTTGTTTGCTTTTAGGCAGGAGAAGTTAGCACATTTTACAGAACATCAGCAGTATTTTGAAATATAATAATTAGGACCTTATGTCATCGAAGCACTTGGAAAAGTGCTTAGCTATGTTTTAAACATAAAAAAGAGTATTTAAGGGGCACTATGTTTTAAATCTGCACCAAACTATTAAATGAGCACCTTCTCTGAGTGGCAAGGTCAGTTTTCAAACCTACGGCTTCAGATATATTGAATGAAGAACCAAACAGGGTGGGTGTTCAAAGGAACAATTCAGATTATTGAAGACTTTTTCATAAACTACCCTTTTTTTTTCAGTAAATAAGTATTATTTAGCTTAAGGATTATAGGTCTATAATTTTTCCTTACAGTCTTGCTGCACCAAGGGAACAGCCTTCCCAGGGTTTAACAGCCCTGGAAGCTGGAAGCTGTCCCCTTGTGCTGCTTGCTGCTAGAGCCATCAATCTTTATCAGAGCTGGCAAACATACCACGCCTTTGTGCCACTGTCTGAAATAATATTCTGAGCTGATTCAGTAACAGAGCCATTAGGGAAAATTTCTTGGGGACAAAATCAACAGCTTTTTCTCTTCGCCCCATTAATTAATATTGTCACATTCTGCCTGTTAAGATGTTCTTTGAAGGCAATGGAAAAATGGAAAACTGATTTTTGCCTAAGGATATATTAGATCCAAAAGCAATGTAATTTCTGCACTTGCAGAGTGTTTCAGTCCTAAGGGTCTGTCCACTTGGCTGATTGTAGAGTCAGGAAACTGAAACATTTTTCCTACATCTTGTCATTGAATTTATCTATAAACAATCCAAATACTTCCCCTACTCTTGGTAACTTTTGTGAAGCATATCAAATTTGTAAAGTTTCAGGGAAACCATAACTTGTCCTTAAAATGCCTTTCTGTTTTCATTTATCCTGCTGGTTATGGAATAGTTATTAAGGCTGTTTGTCCTGGTGTGATGTGCTTTTTACATAGGCACCAGAAGATATATTATCCCCTCCTGTAAGCAATAAAGTAAAAGCAATAAAATGGGCATTTGGATATAAAGCTGATGTAAAATAGGAATCTTTTCCCTTTTCACAGGTGTCATTCCCAGTTGGTGCTTTATCCCACTGCACACTGGTGCCTGTGTTCCTGCACCCCTTTGCTTTAGGGAAAGTTGTGGTCCTGACTACAGATGAGGGTGAACTTGGCCATATTACCTTCAAGCAGATCACAGGTCAGAAGGAAACCACAGGGGATGCTACCACAGAAGCAGCTGTAGCAGGGACTGCTTGTATGTTTAGTGTTCTAGTTACACTCACTGTTTTGGGAATGAATTGACACAGCAAGAGCTCCACTGAACTATTTAGACAACTCTTATTATCATTGTTTTTTCCCTAACATGGATAAACACTAATATTTGATGCTGAATGTAGCGTGGATTTTTGAAGACAAGTGTGTTGCAAGGAGCAGAGCTTATTCTGTGTGGTAAGACTCCTGTGTTTGCCTTTCTAGTGTTTGGCCAAAAAACACCTCCAAAAGTGTATGTTTCTCTCTGCCTAGATATCTGCTTTCATTTTGTCTTTCTTGAGGGATAACTTGTTTGTTTCTTTTAAAGGTGGAGAAAGACTGTAAGATTTTCTTAAGAATAACTGAGCACTTGAAAATGTTAAATGGCCTCAGAAGACTTTTTTCCAGATGTTCTACTTCTCTTTGATAAAAAGAAAATCAGACAATTGTAAAAGCAGATTTAAACCTGTTCTGCTGAAAAAAGTGTCATGTAGGTGTTCTTGCCACGTCTGCAACAGAAACCTGCACTGACAGTTTGATCATCTCATCCATCTGGTTTTCTGCTCACAGTGCTGCACCAAACTCCCTCTGTGTCTCTGGCTCATGAAACCTCATCAGGTTTATGACGAGACATTTGCTCTGGGTGCATCCAAGAGCTTTCTGGAGATTTTGAGAAAAGCCACTGGGATCCTGTGGGATGTTACACTGAAAGAGAGCAGGTCTCTTACCTGCTTTCAGGCAACAGATGGAATGTGTTTCTCAACTTAAATAAAGCTGCAGAGACCTGCAATAGCAGGGTGAGAATTTAAATAGTAACGATTTTGACTCCAGATAACCT
This sequence comes from Pycnonotus jocosus, assembly GCA_013400435.1. Lineage (NCBI taxonomy): Eukaryota > Metazoa > Chordata > Aves > Passeriformes > Pycnonotidae > Pycnonotus > Pycnonotus jocosus. The sequence continues at coordinate 158,655 of VWYP01007916.1, forward strand.
ATCACTTTTATCATTTACTCCTTGAAACTTTACATGAAAGCACCTTTGCTGAGGTGGCACAATGGGATCCTTGATTTCACCAACTCCTGGGCAGGGATATCTTTGCTCTGGACAGATTTGCAGCCCACTGGGTAAAAAATCAAACATTTTCTTCCTCTTCTGTCAGCCCCAGTTCCAAAGCAGAAGATACCACTACTGCTTCTATGTGCCTGTGTGACACTGGGTGTCTCTCCTGTAGGAGTAAGGGCTCTGAGTCTCACAAAGATAATATCCTCTCTTTTTCCTGCCCCTTCCTCTTTCCCACCAGATTTGAGAGGCCCTTGCTTTTGTCATGGACTAGCTGGCACAATGTCTATAGGTCAGCAAGGATGGGAACGAGTGCTGTGAGTCAAAGATGAACTGTCCGTAAATCACAGTGAGCTGATGGGAGTGCCCTGTGACCACAAACAGTTTTGGAGGGTTGTGCAGCACTGCACAAAGCTGCTTTGGCATGTCCCCTGATGGGATGTGTTTCCAGCTCCTCACCTAGCCCAGCCAGTCCAGCCATCCTCCAGCTAGCTGTGTTCCCTAGGCTTACATACACTGGAATGAGTCAGGAATCTGCTTCTCTGCTTTGTTGAAATGAAGCTTTGAGTTCCTGTGAGACGTGACTTTCATCTCAGGTGCGGTGCTGCTATCCAAGTTTCTTTTTTTTCTTCTCTGACTAAACTCAATGCATTGCTGTGCAGCTGTAGATATTGGATCCTAATTTAACAATCTCCTCTCAAGCATGTGGAATATTCACACTATTCTTTCTCAGGTTGTTGGAAAACAGGAGTCCAAGTGGGGAAGCTCATCTCCAAAGGCATAGGTGGGTACAGGCAAAGGGAGAGTGGCTTGGACACAACACTCCTCTTCGTGTGTTTGAAGTGGATTTCTTTTCTATGAGCAATTTATCCCAGACTGTTTTACAACACTTCTGCTTGCTGTTCTACTGACTCGACACTTTGAGGCCATGACCATGAAATAAAATACTCTAATTTTTATGTGTGTTTTTATTTCTCCATAAAAACTGCAATACAATTTTACAGACTTTTCCCTCCCCAATTTCATTTGTGATACTTTTCCCTAATGGTAGCCAGAAGCCTTACATAAGGCAGTAAAACCCTCCAAGGTTCAGCAACCAAGTAAAGTGCTGGTCCTTATTTCCACCTGCTCAGTAACAGCACAGAAATTTCTCATGGATGCCCTTGTCACACATGCAGCAAAGCAGGATTTGAGCAGGGAGCTGCTGAGAATGTTGCCAGCTTGCTGAGAGAGCTGCTTGGACAGTGAGGCTCGGGGGAGTGTGGCAAGGCTGGATGGGGCACTGAGAACCCGGTCTACTGAAAGGAAGGTGGGAACTAGATGATCTCTAAAGTCCCTTCCCACCCCAACCATTCTATGATTCTGTGATTCTGGAGGAAATCCTGATTCTCACTTTAATTGCAGCTGCTGTTCCTCTCCCTGGGTAGCACAGCTGGTGAATTACTCTGCAGTTCTCTTCTTTGCCTCACCCTAGCTCTTTCTTTGAGCATTCTTCTCTAAAGTGAAATTCTTGCTGGAATTAGATGAGGGTTTTTTTCCCATTGGATTTGCAAATGTTTGTTCCAAATTATAGCATATTGTACTGTATTGAAATGTATGTTAATAATACATAATGATGCTATATTCATATATAGCATATTGACAAATTACATTGTATTAATTTCATTTCTATTTCTTTCTATTTATATTATTTCTATTTCTATTTCTTCTTCCTTGTGACACACTTCAAAGCAGATATACCCATCCAAACTCTATTGAGAATTTGACCTATGAAACCCATAGATCTTTTAAAGTAAAATCCAAGTTTGGGAATTCTAACTGGAGTAATCCAAAGTCGTAAAAAAACTTCTGGGAAAAAAACCCATCCTGTTCCTTCCTTTCTAAGATCTGTGGAAATTTTTTTTTCTTTATTTACACAAGGCAATCATACAAAAATTTTCATTTGTTGTTTAGTTTCATGGTAAGCACATTTTTGTGGTGAATATTGTGTGTTTTGTTACCAAGGATAAAATACTGTTTATTGGCTTCCTTAGAAAGATTTCTGAATAAGAGCAGTTGCCACTATTTTTTTCCAAATTACAGAGATTTGGAGCATATAACCAAAATAATTATTGTATTAGCGTTCTGGGCATAGGATTAAGAATTTTCCAGTTTGGTTAAATGATTAGAAATACATTCATAGAATATGATTCACTTATAGCATATACTAAACAATGTACAGTTTTATTTTTAAAATTACATATCCTGTTTGTACCTGCAGCAAAATGACTGAAAGAAAAATATAGTTATACATAGCTTCAGTTTTCTTGAACCTCATTTGACAGAAAATTCATAGAATACACTTTTATATCATGTATCATTTAGAGGGTTGACAATAATTTTCAGCCTAAAGGGTACAGTCCCCAAATCAGAGACAATTCTTGCAACTTAGTCTGAGCCCTGAAATTGATAGTAGTTTGATTTAATGGTGACCAGGAAAAGGATATATTGATGTATCAGCTGTGGAGGCAGCCACATCTGGCAGAAGGAGGGGTAGACCACATGGGAATAATAATTTCTAGAGCTCTTCCAACAGTCTCTTTGGTTTCAGTGCTTGGAAGCTGAACTAATTTTGGTCCTATCAGTCTGTTCAGAATCTTCAGTGAATTTATATTATGGCTGTTTCAGGGAGACATGTTTCAGTTAACTCAAACTCCTGAAAACGGAGACAGCAGCAAACTGCAGACAGCCAATTAATCAAGCAGATAATTAAGAGGGTCATTCAGACTGGGTCTCAGCCTTTCAGTCCTGATAGATCCTCACTGTTTCAGTTGTCAGTTACAGAGATGTAAAATTCCTGTGCATCACTGTTATAGAAACCAATGTTTTTTTTCTCTGAGGGTTATTCTGCTGAGATTGGCAGCTGTAATTGGAACCATAGATTTGAAGGCATAACTAAGAGATTTGTAATTAGAACAATTGCTGAAGTTTTCAAGTCAGTGAAATTCTGGAGAATGAGGCCTTTTGCCATAGAATATAGAATATTTATGTTCGAAATCAACCTAGACAGCATCCAGACTTCATGCTAGTGGGAAATGGAGAATGAGTGGTTTGCTGGGGTTTTCAACTGGGCATGAAATTAAAAGAAAAGTGTAGAAAAAGCAACACTTTTTTTTTTTTTTTTTTTTCAGGGAAAAAACCTTGTTTCCAAGTCCTTAGTGCTAAATTTATAACCCTGTCTTCCAAATAACCATGTAACAAGTCCCTTCCTCTTTGTTACATGGGTTTTCAGTGCTGAGAGCCCGGGAAACTCCCTTTCTCTTTGTAGCCTGTATGATAAGCGTGTGAAATATCTTCAAAAGCTGAGCTTGAAGATTAGAGTATTAAACACCAAACAAAATACCTTAACAGAAGCAGAGGTTTCAATTTACTGTGCATTTCTCTCCATGCTCACCTTTTATGGCCCTGCCTTCTCTTTCACAGGTGGAATGAGGTCTTCCCTTGCTGCCATTCTCCTCAGGTCTGTTGGTGGGAAGTGTGCTTTCCTCTTCCTGATTTAACTGAGGAAAGATGTTCACCAGTTCATTGTCCAGTACAAAGGAAATTAAACACAAGAAGTAGACCTATTTTGCGTTTTCTCTGGAAGCAAAGCTGATGCCAGGGTCTTCCTTTTCCATCTCCTTTCCCACATTGCATTTTACCATCTCCTCACTGCACCGTCCTCAACCAAATCTATCAAAAGGCTGAGATAGATAGAGGGAAAATAATTTTAGAGTGTGAAATTTATCTGTTTATTTATAGTTAGAGAAAATAGTCAAATTTCTATGGTTCAAACTGGATGTGTAGAAATGGCTATCTAACACATAGAGAGAGGAGAGGAAGCACATCAGGTACTTTTATAATTGCCTTTAAACTGCGTATTAACAAACTGTGTTATTTCTAGATAAGAAATCTTGGCTAAGAAGAGGATGGTCTAGTTTAGCACAAACCCGAATCAAATATCCAATATACTTGGAGCCTTAAGACAAAAATAAGATGTTTAATTCATTAAAGACTATACTCCCCTGGCTGAGGAACAGTGAAAAAAAGATGACAGAGAAATTAATTAGGAAGCGAGAGATCTTAGAAAATAATGAAAACGCTTCTTAAAGAAGATGTGGAAGATTGTCTCAATATGTTAATGAAGTGTTAACCCCTGCTGGCACTTTTGTAAGACAAATCATGTCAGGTGGAAAAATACCAAGCTGCATGCAGGGTGGGAGTTTGCAAGTAAGGTCCTCCTTCCACTGCAGGGGCTACGAGCTCCTTGATCCCAAGATGCAGAACAAGTAAGAACAGCCCCTAACAAAACCAACAAATACAAACAAACTGACCTCTCATGAAATATTTATTGTCAAAAAAGGCTTCACTACACCAAAATACCATTTTAGTCAACACAAATTATCCTCATTCTGAGGATAGTTGGCTGCACAGCAGCCTAATTGCCTCCTGGTTTCTTTTCCTGCTCCAAACACATCAGGTTCCTGGCATCCACTATCATTGGGGTGAGAGACACACATTTACAAGTAAATACACACATATTTGTAACAAACCACAACAATTTTTGGGCTTTGCAATACTCCTATGCTTTGCAGGCTGAATTCCTCAAAGTAGGAAGTACCCCATGCCAGGGCATCAGCGCTTTTCTCACCTGCCCTGTGTAATTTCAGCATGTGCTGTGAGAACAGTGTCTGTGGACAGGCTCCTGAGCTCTTCCTAGAGCAGACTCTCCTCTTGACTTTGCCTTGCTGTACCCAGATAATGGCACTTCCAGCCATTGCCTAAGATCTTTTGGCAAGGACAGCTTAAATAAGTAACAATCATAATAAAGACTGTGATTGCCTCAATCACAGCTTAGATAGAACCTCAAAGCTGGCTATGAGCAGTGAAGGACTCTGAGCCTCATGTTTGGGAGGAGTACAGCACATTTCATAATTTTCTGTTCTTACTGGCCATCAGTAGAAAGACCAAAACCAAAGCAGTTAAGTTGAGAGTAAACCTGAATAATTCTGCTAAAAAATTTGGATGCACAGAAGTGTTTTCTGGATTCTTTAGAGATATTTCTAACTCAAACAAAGGAAAACAGAACAACACAAGCTCTGTCAACATTGTTTTCATGCAGCCAAATTGTCTCTAAACAGCAGTAATGCTAGTGGGATTTGAAAGATTTCTAGCCTGGCTTTATTATATAGGAAACAGGCTCCATTTGGAGCCCATGTGTTTTCCAAGGTAGTTGAATTCAAATGTGCTAACTCCTATATGCTCAGTTACATTTGGATTGTCAGAAAAATTATAACTTTCCAAATCCCTCTGTATCTGGCTCAGTGGGGTTTTCTCAGCTTTAGTGAGGTTACTTATGACTTCTGCTTGGGCTCTGATGCTCTTTTTATGAAACCCTTCCAAGCCTAAGAAAGAAAGAAACCTCACAACACCTAATATGCTGCCCTACAGCACACATTTTAGAACAAGAAAAGCTAGAAAAGTTGTTTGCAATAGTTTCCTTCTTGTTTTGTGGTGCTGTAATTAAAGGGGCAAATAGCACCTCTAGTGAAACTTGTAGCTTGCAGGGATTTAATACATATCCCCAGCTTTCTTTTCTCTCTCTCTCTTTTTTTTTTTTTTTTATTTTTTTTTTCCTAGTCACTCATCTCTGTTGTTTGGGGCTGAGAGGGAAACCTTTTGCCTTTCACATTTTCCCCTACAGCTGTGTAAGACCAGAATCATCAGCAAAGAAATAACAACAATCCCAACCTTTCCCTTAGGGCAGTGAGAACCTGAAACCAGAACCAAGCCAACAGGAAGACACATTTTCTCTACTACCAACACCTTCTGTTAATGTCAGAAGAAAAATGAAACTAATAGGGCATGCTCTCAGAAAAAAATCCGAGGAGTGAGGTGACCCTACTGATGTACAAGGCCTCCAGGAATCCTGGCACTTTCAAACCACATTTTGACAGAGTCAGTTGTAGCACAGAATTAGAACAAGAAGGAAAGTTTTCTGAAAGATAGAGATGAAGAAACAAAAAATTATTTTGTAAGAAAAATGTCCAAAGTGTGATTCTGGTATAAATTTTGCATTTTGAATTCTGTGCAAAAATGCAACTAGAATATGTATATTCTACCACCATAGTTCATTGTAGCTCCTCTTTAATTCCAGTTTCTTCTTAGTATCAGCTGCAACATTGCATTTTGCTTATTGTAAATTTCCATCTTGGAAATTTAGGTTTAATATTTCAGCTGCTTCTAATTTGACCACACTGAAACTTGGCTTTAATCAGGTGTGTTTCCTGAGGAATCCAGTGAGCTGTGTTTTTTGAAGCTCAACAAAAATAGCAAAACTGTTGATTTCAGATAGATTTCCCAAGGTGCTACATCCAGCAAACTTTGGTTTTGAAAAAACAGAAAACTGCAGGAAAATGGCTCTTAGTCTATGTCTATTCTGGATCTCTCACAACACAAAAATGGTGGAGATGGACTACAAACCTAAAGAAAGCTGAAGAAAATTAACCAAAACTTTTACTGCTGGGGTTCTTGCCAGCAAAGGGCAAACCCACACTTTCCATTAGAGATAGAACGTCCCATTCATTTCATGTTAAATTGGCTGGAGAATGGCAAAAAGATGGAGGCTTTCCAGCATGAAACAGTGCGAATTTTTCAAGGCTTTAATGAAAAGGAATAGTTGAGGCTTTTTAGGAGAAGTAAGGCAGCTATTTGGGGGCAGTGGGAAATGGCTGCAGTCCCAATAGAGGTATGGATCTACTATGAATATATCTTGCTATGGCAGATTATTTGAGGGGTTGAATTTAGACTTGCAGAAGTATTCACTGCCTTGCTCCTACACTGTTAGGACCAGAGCCTAGGTTTGGAGATTATTGCTCTGACATAATATTGATAACCTTTTCAAGCTGTGCCACGTGGCATTGTGAAATTGTGTGACACTTAGCAGAACAACCAAGGGTACAGACATTTAACCTACCAGAGGCAGAGGGAAAATAGTCTAACATTGAGACCATCCTTAAATAAATTTTAGAAATACATGGTACTAAAACACCTTTGAATAGCTAGGCTTTCTCTGCTGCTGAAACATGTTAAAGACTTCATGTCCATTGTAAATGTCACTGTCATACTGTCTGAACACAAACCACTCCTTACCTATGTCCTTGAAATCCACAGGAGCAAAAATGTTTGGTAGGGATTTTTTTGTCATTACAAAATCCATTCACACTCAAGAGCCATGCAGAGAAGAATATCAGAGCAATATCTGAAAACAGCAGAGGAATGTACAAAGTTCTGTGTGAAGCAAAGTGATTTTTGATTTGTAAATGGAGCAATCATTTTTGGCTGTTGCTTTTAAATTGCATTGACACACCCCATTATTCTGCATTTCAGCTCAGAACTACAAGCAATCTTATGGAATAGTATCCATGGGGACGAAATCTATTTCGATGGGCAATGAGTGCTTTGATACCAGGAGAAATCAGCACCCTCCAGAAGTAAAGTAAGTTTCTGAAGATTTGGAGGAGAGTTCCCACACTGAAAATGGAATATTGTTGACAAGAAATCACTTTTATCACAATATTATCAAAGATAACAGTTTGGTACTTGTCTATCAGACCTGACATTTTTTTGCCTCATGTCCTTAAAACACCTCCCAAGACAGACACTCAGGTCTCTCTTGGGCCATTGTCCCCTACAGGAGGAAGACTTTCTATTCTAAGGCAGATAATGTGTAACTGCTAACGCAAGTCCTTTAATCTTGCTATTTATCCAAGGTATATGAAAATAAAAAGGTTTCCCTCCTATTTCCTTGCAGTTGTTTAGGTACAGAAGGTTCCATTAAATACTTGATGCCTAGAAAGCATGTATCTGTGAAATACATTTGCCAGCCCAATGAATCTGATGGCAGCAATGGTCCAGACTCTCTTGAGCAGCTTTTTAATGCACTGAGCAAAATAACAACTGCAACTATATTTGGGAAGTGCTACTGAAAGGTTTTGTGCTTTGGCTGAATGAAAATATTCTTAGGAGACATTTGAACACCGCAGTGTCCCATGCAGGTAGAATTTCCTAATGTTATTTGACTAAACTGCTAATTGGCGGTGCTTCATCTAAAATGAAACATTGCTTCAGAAGGAGCTCTCTCCTGGAAGATTGACAAACACTTCTGCCCAAACTAAATTCTGCTGAAGAGCTGATATTTTTGATATTATTGAACCAGTCTGGGAAAGGCCTTCTGGGTTTTGTGTTTCTGAGGGCTGCTGGCATTCACACATTGGGCAGGAATGCCTTGCCTATGTCCATTTTGCCCTTGTACAACCAGGGGTGGGGTTTATCTGATCATCGTGACACAAAGGAGATTTTAACTTTCTCAGTAAATTTGTCGTTGTGGTAGGCACAGGAGAAATTGCCTCGTTGAACAAAAAGAGGAAATTTTACAGCAGAAATGGAGAAAATGAACATCAAAAGGTTGTCATGAATAGTATGGAATAATTTGTGCAGAAAAAATTAAAAACTACAGCATTCTTGTAACCGAAGGCCAGTGACAGCGAAAAAGCAATTTGCATAAAGTAGTAAAAAGAGAAGGGTTCAAATAAGCAAGATAAAGCTGTCTCCGAAGATGTTTATTCCAAAGGATCTTCTCGTCTGGCAAAATCACAGCAATATGCCCCCGATATGCAAGCAAATGTACATAAGTAAGATAATATGCAGCACCAGAAAAATGTATATTCCACAGAATTCCAGTAAAGANGAGAAAGCAGATTGGATGGACCACTGGGTTTTGGGTTTGCAAGTGGTTCACCCAGTGCTGATCGCCTGGCTCGGCACTGTTTTGGCTTATGGCTTTTGCAATTTTATTTTGATTATGAAATAAATTCCTCTTAATTATTAAATTGGCTGATTCATTTATAACAAGGTTTATAGCAAAACCTGCAGATAAAACTCTGTGTGTTACATGCATTGATATGCTATTTTAATTTTTCGTTTTTGAATATTTGTATGGAGATTGACCTTATTCATGGAGAAAGGTTCAGCTCTCTCAACTACATGGACATTTAAAAATATGTGCAATATATCCAGGATCCATATGTGCAATATATCAGCTATGCCTCAGCCCAGTAGCCACCTTTCAGCAAATGAGTTGATGGAGCACTGCATCAGGTCTAGGAGCTGAATCACCTTCCTGCCCAGCAACACTTGATATTGCATCACTTAAACCCCAGTCAGATGACTGGAACTACAGGTATAGAGCCTATGTAAATATTTTGCATTATATGTGAATTTATAATTATGTGTGTGGTCTCTTCATCAGGACATGCTAGAGGGTTCTTTTAAGACAGGCCTCTTTCAGAAGAAATTGTTGAACATGTTTCCTTCTAACTCTTTAAAATGTTTTAAATACTTCAAAAAATTCACTAACCAGAGGGAAGAAACTAATTAGTGCTCATGACTGAGCACTGTAGCAAAGGAGGAGATTTTGGTACAAAATACCTGTCAGAAAGCAGAAACCCAGGTCAGTCAGGAATATGTTGTTTGCAGGGATGGCAGGACAGCTTTTCCCCACTGACCTTTATGGGAATATTGGTTAGGACTCAGAGACAGTTTATCTACAATAAAATGGTCTGACAGGTTGGGAATTTTCACCAATGAAAACATGCTTGGAGGAAAAGTCTCAATTTTGAGTACAATTTGTACAAAAAATACAAAACGAGTACTCAATTTGAGTACAGGCCCCTAAATCTGTCAGTGGAATTTTCAGTGGATTCAGTGAGTCTGGTTTGCAATCATTTTCTCAGGACCACACAGTAAGTCTGTGGCAGGGACAAGACCCAAATGTGAGTCTGCTGAGTCCATGCAGTCCAGTGCCTTAACCAGAGGTTTTTGCTTGATTTGAGTAGGTATTTATTTAATGCTATTATTCTACTAGCTCATAACTGTCAGAGATTTTAAGAAAGCTTTTGAGAGAGTGAGGGTTATCCAACTGTTTAAGAACTAGTGATTTGGTATTCATTTGTATCAGAATATCTTAAGAGAAGAAGACATTCCAACAGTTTTAAAATTAGTCTGATTTTAATTGCAAAAATAAGCCTCTCACAAAGCCAAAATTTCCCAAAGGTTCAGTTCTACACCAAAGAAATCACATCTTAACCAATTCTATGCAACATGTAAAATAAACTAAAGGGTGATTGACTGGCACTCAGCTTGACATGGATCCCACCAGGCACTGTCTGGCCCGAGGGCTGGAGCAGGCCAATATTTCCTGAGTCTCTGAAAACCCTTTCCAGAGCTCCATCTTCCTGTATCTACTGTGAAAGGAAACGTCAGAGCAAGGCTTAACTTCTGCATTGCTCCCTCCAGCCTTGCTCTCTGATCAACCTCCACAGCTCCTTGGGGGAATGACGTGAAAAGACAGCAGCAGCCCCCACACATTTGCAGCCCCTGTGGGTGACATGGCTATTACAGATGCAGTACCAAGCCCCCTTTCCTTGATCCATCCACAGCCTTTAACACTGGGGAAACAGGATCTGTAAAGGATGAAATCCTTGTTATGGCAGAATTCAATCAGCTGATCTTTTAATTTCAATACGGTTGAGATTTCACTCACATCTTTGCTGTAATTCACTGTATGTAGAAAACCTTCTTACAAACAAATACTGACCAAAGTGCAGCTTATGTACACCACACAAGGCAACAGAACAACTGGTTTAGAATCAAAAATATACAACTCCGGGTGTAGATAATCATGAGGGTATATTTTATGCCATAAAACAACATTATGTAACAAATACTAAAGCAGACTGTTAATTTCTTGGGTTGTATGTAAAGAAAGGCATAACTCAACTATAACTGTCATTTTATTCATATAAATCATGAACAATGAATTTGTGACTTATGAATGCGCCTCAGATTTGCCAACGTGGGAAGACTTCCTACATTTTCAGACTTTTCAATTTTGTGAACCATGCATTTCAAGCATCATTCAATAAAAATTAAGTGCATAAAACTTTCCTGCCATGAACATACAGTAATATTCTATGTACACATGGATTACAAAAAAAAAAAAAAAAGGGAAAGCTTCTTATATGGAGTTAAACATGGAATTGTTTAAATTATATCCAGATTTTATTGTATGTGTCTTGGTTACTGAAGCTGTATTGCTAATTTGTGATGACTGTATATGCTGAGCATCAAATATATTTATTTTATTTCTTTGTCCTGATTGCATTCACTTCTTTTGCTGAAGTGCACTGTTGGTAAGTGATGCACCATTCTGCACTGAAGAGTGTTAGAACTTGTGTAATGTAAAACCAATGTCTGAAAAAGAGACCTCTTTGTTCATGACACCCTGATGTATAGAAAAAGTTGATCCCAAGTAACTTCTACATGGGCTATAGCTAGAAAGGAGAACCATGATCTATCTTTCAGGGTGTTTTTTTTTTTTTTTTTTTTTGCATTTACCAAAACTTGACAAATTGTGATAAACTTTTCATCATGCATGTGGCAGTACCTGTGTAGGTGATGGCACATCAGGAGTGGTGTCTTGTCCTTCCACGTCTTTTCTAATTCTGACCTCCCCAGGAATCTCCCACAGGGAAGAAATTTTACAACAGAGGATTGAAATGAAAAATCTCTGTGAATGAATTTCTTTCACAATTGAAGGCTACTTTGTGTTAGATACTCTCTCACTATAATTCTTATGAAGATTCTGAACTGCTGCCAGTTCAAAGCTGCAGCATCCCCAGAGGGGCACCTCCTTTCTGCTGCTGGAGAGGCAATCATGGCAACCAGAGGCAGCCCAGCATGTGGCTGGGTCCCTGGGAGTTAAATATTTGCTATATGCCAAAAAATAATAAAAGGAAAAAGCCAGTAGGATAATATAATAAGAAGAATTTTTACTTAAGCTATCTCCTCTTCATTTGTTGTGGGCCTGAACTTTTTAAGCTTTCCTGCACAGTCTGCAGCAGGCATAAAATGGGCTCTGACCATTTGTAGAGTGACACTCATTAAAGGCAGCTATTTCGTGTAAATTCCTTCCATGTGGAAGTCTATACCGGCAAAGCTGTCTCTGAACCTGGACAGAGCCTCCTTGCTCATGAATCTTATTTCATAGACTCCTTAAATTCTGCAGAACTCTTTCCCAGCCCTTCTTAGCAGGGGTCTTAATTGTGATGGTACATATACCTAAGGGTTCCTCTCACGCATTTGCATACACACTGGGAGAAGTTCATGTCCTAGCAAAGTTCAGTGGGAAAAGCTATACATCTCCTTGTGTACCTCCCAGAAACACCTATCCATACAATATAGTGCTGATCAGCCTTGTGCCACCATCTGGACTGAGGTATGTAGGCCCTCTTTGCTCAAAACTAAAGAAATAACTAGGAAATAAGAGAGGAGAGTAGGATACAAGGCATGGAGCGGGAGGCCTTTTGCATTCTTTTTATTTTGATCCTCTGGAAGCTGTTATATGCCAAGCCTTTCATTTAAGCAACTATATCTATTAATGTAAAATAAACCTATAAATGTAACAAGTAAAAGATATGTTAGTGGCCAAGGAATCTGTGAAGTTTGTCAAGTACATGTAACACATATAAACACAGTGCTAATAGAGATCAAGCATTTTACTAAAAAAACCCAGGCAAATATAAAAATAGTATCTTGTAACCTTAAGGAGTCTATATGTAGCATAATACAGATGAACCAGGATTTTGATGTCAAATATGCAGGTGATACTGCATTACACCAAGCATTTTCAGTGTTTCCTTGATATTTAGACAACCTCTAAAATCAGAGAGGGAGAAGTCCTACTTTTAGCCACACTGCTGAAGCCAGTGAGAATTACTGCTGTGTTACCCAGGGTAAAGTGAAATTAAAAGGTTTTCCATACCAAGGAGCTGCCCAGTCAGTCTTCTCCACAACAGTGAATCTTATGCTAAGGAGACAACCCAGCATTACCATGCAGCTGGGAAAGAGATTTCTCCTGCTCACCTGCCAGTCAGCTCCTTTCATCAGCTCAGTGCTGGTTTCTGCAGCTGAGAAATGCAGTGTAGCCAAGGTCTCTGGTCCTGGTCATTCCCATCATGAACACATCTCGGATGGGAGTGGGGTGATGGATGACCTTGGTTGTCTGTGCTCCATATGGAGTCCCCACAAAGCATAAAAGCACTTAATGGAGGCTACAAATCTTCCCTGACCTGCAGTCTCTCCCACTCATGACTTAGATTTTGTGCATTTTGGGATGATGAGTCACTTTTTACCTGAACACAGCTTTATTGTACATATATCCATATGTATGCATGCTATCTAGGCTTTCCAGATGGCTTATTGGTGCCTTTTGTATAACTTTCAACTTCTCAAGATCTGTTATATTTTTTCTATCTTTTAAAATGTTTTTAAATAACAGAATTCTATTCTGTCAAAAGTAAAAAAGATAATGTCACTCTGCTTCTAAAGATACTCAGTTTGTGTGCTCAGACTTTTATCCTTAACTTAGTTTTAAATCTGCACCTACTATTTCCATAATTCCAGTGGGTAGCTTTTAAAAAACAGTGTGGGCCAAGCACCTGAATTCTATAATCTGATTTGGATCAAAATGTACATTTTCCAGTCTGATTTTGGTACATCTTGGACCAAGAGCAAGTCAACATAAGTTGCAAGCTGTAAAGGAAAAATGTTTCTCCTGAAAATATGTAGAAAGCACAGACTGGGAAATAAACATCACATCTTATGATAGTGATACTGAGGGAGAGAGAAATGGAAGCATATGAGGGAAGGAACTGTATCTCTTTGACCATATTATGCAAAAACCAACATCACCAGCACTTGGGCATGGTCACACGTGGGCACACATTGCACCTTACCCAAAGTAACCTCCTGAAGTGTGGTCACTTCTCAAAGCTGTTTTTGCTTGCAGTGAGAGAAAAAGGACCAGAGTCTAAAAATCAATGCTGATGTCCCTTAAAAATTGGCTGATGTTAATTGTTTCTTTTAAAGATAGGCTTGTGATGACCTGAAATTGGATTATGAAGAAACTCTTAAATGGCATATAAGGAGAGCTAAATACCTTCCTGCCCCAGCAGAGCACATTGCCCACATTTGCTGCTGCGAAATCACGGAAAATAAGTTTTCACGGGGATTCAGCAGGTCATCTTAATGGTCCCTATGCCAAGGCAGGTGAGCCAGGCCTAAATCATCCCCAGTGCTGACTGTGCTGATTTGTGTTTCCTGAGACTCACAATATCACAACCTGGTTAGGCATTTTACCCCAATTCCTTTTCCTGCAGCAGTACCCCATGCTCAGCAATGGGAGCCTTCTCAGCACTTGATTTCACTGGTTAAAACAACTGTCCTTTATTAGGATGAGGACAACATACTGATCTGTATCTGTGATGCTGAGATTTACTTTATTTTCTCAATTTTGCTCTGAATGCTCAGTAAAGGGGTTCTTAAATACAGATTTGGGATCCCTCTGGAAGTACATAAAAGGTTGTGTAGAGGGCAGAGAGGGCATGTTCACACTCCAAATTCTCATTGGCTTGGGATCAATCACTGTTTCAATGCAAATAACTTTTAAGTTACAAATCCTCAAATTTTTGAGCAGTATTTAGTTTTACAAAGACACACTAAACTTTTAAAATTCCTAGTAGTGGAAATGTAGGTACCTTCCCATTTTCAGTGTCTCAAATTTCCATCTTTGTAAGTCTGCTCATATATTTTTTTATGGAGGCTGGCAAAGAATGGGAGAAGAGAACGAAAATTCACCACATATGCAGGGTTGCTCTTATCCCAAAGCAGAGTTATTTTGCTATGTGAGAACTCTGTAGCATTTTAATTAAGGGAGCATTACTGCTAACAATTTTAATACAGAGAAAATTGTCTGTTCTACTTTTGTTGCTGTTTTATTTGAGATAAAATATATTTATTAAGTAAATAAAATAAAAATGAAGTCTTTCAACATCCCATGCCACAACAAATATTTTAATTTGTGTTTCTGTACCTTATAAAGAATAATAACCAGCATCCATCTAAATGTATCTTCCTGATATATTTAGTTGCTCAGAGCAACCACACAAAACTTTCTGCCATAGCAAATGCTCACTAAACTGGGTTTTCATGTGTTGAGTGTGGTGTTTGAGAGGAAACAGATACTTCAGAGGTGATAAATGTGAAGCTGCTTTCCTCTTAAAATACACCTTGAATCCACTGATTCAAGTGTCAACTCCTTCTGTACTTTTTGATACTCATTCATTAATTATATGTTTCTGCTGTTCTTGTGAAATCTATGAGAGTCAAACCACCCTACTGGCATAATTGGAATTATTGAGGTTGTATCAGCATTCTCAATATTACTGTTACTAGTGTATGGAGCTATTTATAAAGCAGAGAATTAAATGTACCTTATGTGTGCAGTGATAACATTTCAAACCATCTTGAGATGAAGAAAAATAGCATTTCCCATTGGAAAATATTTTGATCAGAAATTACTCAGTAAGTACCTTTAAAACTCAGCCTTTCCTACAAAACCCAAGTGTGATGACAGCCCTAAACTCAGTGTGCATGTTATACCAAAGTTTTTGTGGCTGGAAATCATCATACCTTGACTGAAAGCAAAGCTTCCATAAAGACTGACACAAGCACACTGAAGATGCAAACAATATCCTAAACCTCAGATCCTGGATCTGACTTTTCAGAGCACTCTACTAAACAGAGCAAGAAAATATCATTAGCAAAGAAAGAAAACTATCATTATAATGGTAAAGCATTTCCATTTTTTTACATTCACATGAACATAACTGACTGTGAAACAACTTGCACTTACATGTTTTAGACATGTACATTATTAAAACCAACATGTTCATTAATAAGCTCTCTATATTATGCACATTTCTTTTACAATCAGCTCATTTGTGTCTTTAGAAAGCAGGAATGCCTTCTGCAGCTCTCCTGGGAAGTGCAGTGTGCCCCAAAGCTATTCAGAATTATACAGATTCATACTAGAGCCACTTTATTGTCTTTGACAACTGACTCCTCCATTTCCTATTGTTCACTGGTGAAAGTAGAAATAGCAATGTGAGAAATACTGTTGTTTCAAAAAAATAACTGTCTTTGTATTCCTTGAAGTCTGAAAAATAGGTATGTGGCTTGAACAAACACACATGATTGTATTTTCTTGTAAGTGTTCCGCTGGATTGACCATGTGATGATCTGCACCGCAAGCAGACAATTCCTGCTTGTTCCCCAGCTCCTCTTTTGTTCTACAGTGGCAGAGCCAGCAGCTTCCTCCTCACTCTGGGGACAATGTGTTGTGGTGCACAGCTGGTGTGTGTGCTGGTGGTGAAAACAGAGCAGCCCCTTCCCCGCAAGGCATTGCCTCGTGTGTGGAGAGGGTGAATCTGGCCCTTTCTCATAGTGCTGGCTTTACAGCTCCTCCTCACAAGCTCATGCCTGGAAGGGATCTTTCCAGTGAGATGGTGACCCATGTAGCTGTACATGTACACTTTACCTCCATTTAAAATCTAAAAATTGAGGGTAAAGCTTCGGGTCCGGTTGTGTTGGGGAAGGGAAATCAGCCTGGCTGGACACCATATTTAGAATTGGTTTCAAATCACTGTTGAGGAAATGGCCTCATGTTTTTGAAGTCTACACTGAACTGTATTATGTAACTAATTCCTGAGCACTGAAGAGAGTTTTTCATTGCTCATCCAAATTAACAGGGATTTGCCTGCTAATTTTAATAGATGCGGAAATAGATTATAAAGGTTTTTGGCTAGACTATCTAATGATTAGGAACTCAGGAGAGCAACCAGATTATAAAAGTAGATGCTTCCTGTGCTAAGATATTGGTTTCTGATTTCTTTCATGGGAACATTTACTGCCATGATCACAAATTTATAACAGAGACAAGCATTCATCTAGCACTCAACTCAGAATGCCTATTAAACAAAACCATTAATTCCCCCAAAAATTTCACAGTTTATTCGGAGTGAGAGAATTGTATCTTAATGATGAATTTCTGCACAGAGTAATAAGGTGACAATTTTTCCTATAAATAAATATTCTTGAACTAAAAGTATTACTCAATGAAATCTATTTTGAGATGCCTTCAGGATTTGTGTCATTAAACCTGAAGAACTGATCTATTTCTCTGAGGGTGTTTGAGATCTTGGTATGCAATGACTATTTCACCTTGAATTGCTTTATGCCCCTACTACTTGGATGATAATACTTTAGGTATCCCTTCAGGATGGTAATATTTTGTGGCATTCTTTGGAAAGTATCAAGATTTCAATACTTTGGAATGACTTTCTGCTGTTCATGTGTTTGATTTGTCTTGCAATGTGCAAAATCTTTTAAGTAGTTATCAAGCTCATTGAAAGGGAAAAAATAAAGCACTATAAGTCAGTTACGCTTTGTGAAAGTTGATGGTTTAAAATCTAATGTTAAGGAAATGTACCAAAAGCAAAAAGTGCTGAAAGTTTCCAGTTGCCACATACTGATTCTTTCTTTCCTATTTGCTCTTGGCTACCTGGGGTTGTTACAATGTCAGATGGTCATTTCATACTGCTGGTATCGGGAGATGTGGAGATTATGCAGCCTGGTGAGCAGGTCCACGTTCACTCCCTGCTGCAGTGCACAGGGAAAATGCTATTCCAGGTCTGCATCACACTCCCTCTACATCATTGCTGCCAGAGGTTGATGTGGTTTGAATAGGATGTGTCCTTCTGCCTGGGCATGCACTCTGACACAGCATCTTGGATTTGCACACTCCCACCCTTCTCCCCAATTTTTTTCACAAGCAGAACATGAAACAATGTGGTTGCAGTGGCTGGTGCTGAGCTAGGCAGATGTCTCTCCAGATTTTAGTGCAACGAGTTCAGAGTCCTCTACGTATCTTCCATTTACATGTTCATTGTTGGGGTCATGGTGGTACAGGTAAACAGGGACCTCTGTGATCGATGTGGCAGTGTAGGAGGTAGATCGCGTGGAACAGTGCTCTCGGCGCCTCTGGCCCCACTGGGTTTTGTACTGTGTCCATTGCCTCTTCAGAGCTCCTTGCACCTGCCAGAGAAACACAGTTAGGGTGAGGCATCGTATAAACCCCTGTGATGGAAAGGAAAGGAAACTATTGAGTCCTGCCAGGGAATAAGAGGAACTTCTCCAGCTGCATGTCCATGCATCGCAGCTCTTGATAATGTTTTGACATGAGCAGAAAGTGGACAAATCCTGGCTCTTTTTGTTTAGATAGTGATTCTGAGCCACACAAACTGAGAATAGCAGCAGTTTGGCACAATAATCCGGTGTAAATGACCCTCTCCTCCAGAGGAAGGCAGGTGCAAGTGAGGCCCTGTGATGACAGAACTCTACAGGTTTCTGTGCTCCTGTGGACGTGGCCATTGTTTGTCTTTTGGAGAATGTATTGCTAGTCACCTTCTTCTAACACATAAAGAAAAAAAAAAACCAAACCAAATGGCTGTGTGGAGGTTAATTAGATATCGAGCGCAGGAAAGGCATATGGTCACAATGGAACTTTAATTACTTGGGCTGTGAGCAAGCTTTACTATGACAATATTGAGAATTAAAGTGAAATAGCTGCGTGTGGGGAGATTTTATCACACTATCACCCAAGTTTATTACTGAAAAAGAATTACTGGGCCAAAGAGTAATGCAGTGGCAGCACTTGATACAGAAATGTGACATGAGTTAAACTTTGTAAAGATTTTAGTCACCTTAAAATTGTGTTTTGATGTATGACTATTGTAGCTTTGTCACCCCAGAAGCTATGGGGAAGGACTGAAAGAAGAAATCTTCAGAAGTTCTAGGACAATGACTTTCCCCATATCTCAGTAGGGCAGTGGCATCTAGGGCAGGCACAGGGAGGATAATGTAGAAACCTTGTCTGGGCACAGCGGCTCTGCCTGCCTCAGCCACCTCTCCCCCACCACACCGCAGTCACCAGCCACTGTGCACTTCTGGCCTTCACCTCTGCCCCAAGCTGACCATGCTTGCATCTCACAGCACTTCATCCATTCAGATTCATGTCAGCTTCTTTAGTGAAGACAGCAAGAGCCTGCTCTTAGAGCCTGTTTCTCTCCTAGCCCTCTCATTCCCCTGCCCCCTGCACAGACCCCAAGGCTTTGATCACTCTTGCATGGGGAGAAGAGCTGCTGTGCAGGTGAGAAGCTCCTGACAAGCTCCCCAGCTGCTCTCAGCTGAGCTGGAGTCTGACAGTCCACCAGGTCTGGAGATGATAGTGTGGTTAACTGGAGAGGGAAGAGCAATGTCCCTGAGTCTTACAGAGCCTGTCATGAGGAGCTTATACTTTTCTTCTTCAAAGGGAGTGATGTTTACATTGTATGTGTGGTGGGTAGACAACAGACACATCCCTTCCAGTTCAGCCCATGATCAGAACTGCCATTATACAGGTCTAAAAGGCTCCACAGGGCACTGAGAGCATAAGGTCAAAGCATCTTTTTTTTTATTCTATGCTGAACTGCTTGCTTGTACAAGGATCTGGCCACAAAAGGATAATGGATTGTACAAGTTGTTGCATTTGAGTAAAAATTGCTAATCTAGTTTTCTGCCATGATTCCAAGAATCTCAGATAATCATAACTCAGTTCCAACTAAAACCATTCAGGCATGGATTTTAAACATGTAAGTAGCATTACTGAAAATCATATGCACAGCCATGACATATTAATGATACAAGAGGCACCTGGGGACCAGGAAGCACAGGCAATGCCTGCCAGGCTTTCCACTGTGATGGCAGATAAAAGAAAACAAGGGCTGAAGCAATGAAGAGCCCAAGTTTATTTACTCTGGTCTTCAAGGCTTTAAATGTTTTTCTGTTCTCTATTAGCCATTCACACCCCATTGGCACATAAGATACATGGCTGGTTTTTCCCCAGATAGACTTTCCACGCTGTTGTCCAGCCTTGCAGTCTAGAAGCAATTCCCGGCTTGAAAATGTGGTCTGGTGAGCAGACGATTGCAGAGACCTTGTATCATCTGTACAAAACTGTTACTGTTGGACTGAGAAACTACGGTACTCCTGGACACCAAAACGTACAGGAAGATTTTTCATTTCAAAAGTTAAAAAAAAAATTACATTGTTTATATGTTCTTCCAGATGAATGCAGACATTTGTACAGCTTATTATTATTATTTTTAGATTTCTTTCTATAGTGGGCTCATGGTACTAAGGTTAGTGAGGCAGTAGTGATGAATGCACAATAAAACACCGTAAAGTGGTTCTGAGTTTAGCATTGTTTGTCCTGGCTAAGCTTCATGTATTTCAGTCTTGAAGTTAAATGTTCCAGTAGGAAAAAGTAAATCCCAGATTAGCCAAGCTTCTGCAGTACTAAAATTATTCTCCTTGCCCCACACTGAATTTTCTCATGAGAAATAATTTTAGCCTCTATGACAGCAGATGTATGCAGCAGCTTGGAAACAATCCTAAAACTGAAGACCAGACTGCCTTTGGTCTATGTACTTCTGCATACACCAGGACTGAAGGAAGTTAGCTCTATTATCTTGGTCAAACTCAGATTGGTGCTCCCTTTGGAAGGCCCTAATGCCAGCTTGGCATTAGTTTGTTGCTGTTTTAAAAAAAGTTTTGTGCCTTATATATCTACAGATTGTGTAACTGCAGAAATAAATGGGAGGAAGGGGTCACAGTCCTTTCATCCTCCCCTGGCTCAGCCCAACCCAGCCCAGCCCAACCTATTCACTCTAGTGCATAAACTTTGCTGGATGTTTAGGGGTGGTGTGCTGTTGAAAGTAGCACCAAACTGTCTTGAGTGTGTATCAGAGAGGTGTAATTTTTGACACTGTTCACCTTAATAGGAAATTCTAAAAAAAGCTTTCCTGAACAAAATTTCCTAGAAGAAAATAATGAAAAGGTTTTTCACTACTCCTCACACTGACAGTCTGCAAATCTGAAGCAGATACAATGATTTTGAGAATTGGTGTAATGGTGAAAAGTACCCAAGCACCAATAAAATCACTCTCAACATGTCTGAGAAACCTTCATCCTCACAGTCATTAGTTTTTACTGCCTGACATTGATCCATGTTTCTGCTCCACCGAGGAGTCATCAATCATGAATATTTGCAAGCAGATGCTTCAGATGTATTCCTTAGTGCATACCTTGAGAATTGTTCCTGGGGCTGTAAAGGTGGACATGCTCTTCTGACATTGTAGCATTGCCAAAAGTACTTTGGAATTAGAGCTAGTTGATGAAACTAAGAAACTAATATACTTTAAGATACTTTATGGTTTCAGTGCATTTTGTTGTGGCCTTTCCTAAATTTTAACATTGCTACAACCTTTAATCTAGACAAATCTGGGTGTTCTCATTAGAGATGGAGAATCAATGTTTTGCACAAAAGCTATAAAATATTAAGGGAATTTCTTTTGCAAAATCTAATTTGAAAAAAATGGAGGTGACACTGGGGAGAGTGAAGAAGGCAATGTTCAAGACCAGGATTTTGGAGTAACATATTGTTTGGAGGCCAGTGAGGAGACACTGGAGTACTGCTTGTACACAGTGATGCAGTCCCTCTTAGAGGGACTTAGAGGGTGCTTCAAAAACTGCCTGACTGGTCTCACCATGGTTCATGGTAGGTCCTCCATCCTAGGGAGTATCAGAAGTTTTTCTTTGTTTCCAGGGCATGGATATTCAGCTGTGTCAGAGTGATGACAGTAAGGCAGAAGGAGAAAGGTGATAGTAGCCTGCAGACACTGAGGATAGAAATGTGTTAGGAAAAGAGCTGTACATGTCTTCAACTTCGTTTAGTTGGATGCCTGAAACTGTGAACTTCTGTAGCATGATCTTTACAGCCCTCATTCCATGTTAAGTTCTGATGTGATTAGCTGCTCACATTTTGCCCTTCCTTTTCATGTCTCCTGAGGAGCCATGCTACAGAACAACAACTGAGGCCTCTCCTCTTTTTTATTCTTCAGTTTCTCTGTACATTTACACAGGGAGTCAACCAGAGGCAAACAAGCAGTGGCAGAATTTAATACTCTCTTCTATCCTGAATGTTATCAAATCAGCCACTAACACCTTATCAATAAGATAACATGCTTCCAGTCTCCATCTAGACATCAATGTGGCCATGTCATTACATGGAATTTGCTGGTTTCTAGTAATACACAGGGATAAACAGGAGCACAAATACCTCTCTAGGTTCAGTTACTGAGCATTAGCATCACAAAGTTTGTTCTGTATCTAATTCATCTGCTCTGGATTGAAAATGAACTTTTAAATGGATTTCCTAGCTTTGCTAACATATATGGTGTTTTATTTCGCTACAGTTGAATGCTCTTGATGCTCTTGATGTGTTGCAAAAGCTTTTTTCTGCCAACCATCTTTGGAAAATGGCTTGCTGGGGGAATTCAAATGGTTCTTGATATATTTTAACCTGCTTTTTTTGTAAAAAAAA
>VWYP01007917.1:8181-26930 GCA_013400435.1 Pycnonotus jocosus
CATTTAAAATATCATTTCTTTACCCTTTCAGATAAAATATAAACAAAATTAAAAAAAAAAAAACAAACCCAAGTTCATATAACCACAAGGATATAGTTTCTTTTTTCTGAAAAATCCTGAAATCATATAATATCTGGCAAATCTAGAAAAAAATATTTATAGGAATTTTTTAGTTGCTTAATATGAAAACAATGGCGACCAATCACTGGATTATGATGATTATATATGCAAGCTACAAGGCAAGGTAACGGGAGAAACAACCCAAAAGTGATAGACACTCCCTGCATTTATTTTCTGTCCTAAAATACACAATTCTTAATGAGAATTTTTCATGCATTTTTCATGAAACTTACGTGTTTTGCTAGCTTTTCAATTAAATAGAATGATGGTAGTTTGAATGACAACTCTTATTAAACTGACTAATATTTAGCCAGGTTTATAATAATGGATTACATTGTTTTGATTCATTGTATTCAGGCAGTTAATAAAAAAAATTAAAAAAGGAAAAAACCTTCTTTGATCTTATGCATTCCACTCTTAAGATAAAAGAGAAAAGTATACTCAAGCAGCTATTACAGAACAATCAGTGCATTGTTAATCACCACACTTACCTTGGGATGTGAACAAACCTAAAATTAGCTTTCACTTAGGAATTTCTGGGAAGAGTCAGGGAAATAATGTGAGAAGCTGAAAAGGATCACAGTGTGATTAGAAATGCTACAAGCAAATTTAATAGTTAGTTGAAATTTCACAATATCTTTTTTTTTTTATGTCATTCAGTTTTTTAAACTGAAATAATATAAAAAGAGAAGGCAGGCATATAGAATGACTTCATCTTTTAGGATTCCTCTCTAGTTCTGTAAAATAATATTAAGAGGTTTTTTTACTTATCTTGACAAATCTCATCTATTTCTCAGAACTTCAATACCTGATATAATTTTTTTGACTCTCTAAACCCATTCTTTACCCACTGTTTCATTTTCTGAGGAACAGAAGACTCCTCTAGGTAAGGAGTTCCTAGGACATCACCTTCTTTATTTGTCAAACTTTGAATAATTTCCTAATTTCTGAAATCATAAAAAAACCCTCTTATCCTCTATTCCTGTGACACAGTACAGTCTGGCTTCTGCCTTGTTACCTGTTCTGAACACAAACACTAGGGTGACCTGGGTTTTCCTTTTATTGCCCACATAGAACACAAAAAAAAGCCTCTCTGTTGCTTTACATGAAAGTTCATGGTCAGATGAAGGAGCTGTTATAATATATGATTAACAAACACACTCAGTATCCAGTTTAAAATTTAACTGTAACTTTCTAGTTTGGATTACATACAATCAACATCCACAGGCAAAAATGCTTTTTCTTAAAGAAAATATTCTTAAGCACTTAAACTAGAAGCACTTATAAGTAGCCAGCCAGTTGCCAAATATAAGCTTTCCTCTATTCCCTTTGTTTCCAAGAAAATATTCAGGCCACACCCATCAGTTTAGCAATTGCATTGGCCTCATGTCACTCAATCCTAATTGCCTTTCCTTTAGTTACAGTAGAATGCCTCTGGCATCTTCCAAAGAAGATGAAAGTGGATAATTTTCAGCCTGAATTGAACATGTAGTCACCAATTTTAGAAGTTTCACTGTAAAAATTTAAAGATTTATGCAATTTGGAGGATGGATTTTTTGTTGCAGTTCTAGTGCCTCATCACCCTCAAAAGTGAAGAATTTCCTTCCAACATCTCATCTAAACCTGTCCTCATTCCATTTAATGTCATTCCCTCTTACCTTATAACTATATACCCTGATGAACAGTTCCTCCTCACCTTTACCTTAGTTACTAGAAGGCTCATCTAAGGTCTCCCAGAAGCTCTCTCTTCTTCCTCCTAAACAATTCCAACTCTCAGGCTGACTTCATCATTACTCTCCTTGCAATTACTGCAAAATTGCATTTCCCTTCCCAAACACAAGCCCCAAGTTTGCAGATTTGCTGTGTTGCATTTAAAGAAATGGGTCCCATATGACCATTATAACTGCACACATAAATAGCTTATTCTGGTATTGCAAAGAGCTATATTACAGTAGTCAATAAACTGATTCCTCACCATTAAGAAATGTTGTACCACTTCATAAACCCTCCCAAAATGCTGCTGTACAGAAGAAAATTAGAAGTCCTTAAAATTTTTACTAGCATGTATCTAGAAAGAATTTCTAAGGTTAATATGTTCGTTGTACTGTCTATTGTAAGCAATTTCAGCAGCCAATGAATTTCAGAAGATTTCTATACTAAAAAGGACATGTACAATTTAAAAATGGAAATCTTACATGTTAAAAATTTTGTGAAGCACCTCAATATGCTAATAGGACTTTTATTATGGCTTATATCCTTCTCCATGTTTACAACAGAACTCTGTTGATATTCAATTATCCACTGCAAATTTTTCATTATATTTTTCTGACATGTGAATTCTGCCTCTTAATTTTCCATTTTTGTTTTCCAATAAGCTTATATTCAAAATTTTCAAGTGTATTAAAAGACTAAAAGAACTGACATATTCTAATAGCTACCTTTTTAATCCTAATGTGCTGCTGCAGCAGCCTTCTTTTGAGAGGGTGGAAATGAGCTGAGACACAGACTTCTTGTTTATCACAGCATGAGAAGGGTCCTGCTTTATTCCTCTTTACAGCTCAACCATCCTGACTCCAACTATTCCCTGACTCTGGCTGCAACAAGCTCCGACTGTATATTTCCCTTGCAGCCTCTGAATGCAGGCTTGTACCCAGCTAGACTGTGACTGCAGGTTACAAAATCAGGCTTTACCTGCAGATCCAGACTGCCCTCACAGCAGGGATTTGCTCTCTCCAGGATCCTCCTTCTTCATGATCCTCTCATTCCCTCTTCTTCAAGGCTCCTCCTCCTCCATGATTATCCCCTCACCAGCTCACCCACTCCCTTTTATCACACTTACCTTAATTGGATACAGCTGAGACCCATCAGGGCTGTATTAGGTAATTAATACAACTGTTAGTTATCAGGGGCAAGGTCAGCTGTATTCCCTTTCCCTAGACTAATGAATCCTTAATTGCATATATTGTAAAGACAGGATACTTATAGTATGTTTTGGATTTTTTCTTGTCATTCTGCTATATGTTGCATGCTAATTCCTGTATTTGAACGTTTTTAATCATATGTAGAAGAGACTGAGGCAAAGCTGAGTCATTAAGGAAGAAAAGCATGAGAAATTTCACCTTTATAACAAGCATTACAATATAGCAAACCTTTTTAAAAATAAAGTTGCAAAGAAGAGAAATTTAAACTTTCATTGGTGAATAAACATAATTCAAGCATCTGAAATAATTAAAAAGCAAAAAAAATCTGAAGTCTTTCCATGCTTCTCCTGGTCTTTTTTTCTATTCTATTTCAGAACAGAGAAAGTCATACCCAATGATTTTATTCTGGCTGAAAATACAAATGCTTAAATTCTGTTCAGCCAAACTATGCCTCCTTCCTCTTCAAACATCTGAAAGTTTTATTTTGTATAAAAAAGACAAATGAAACCCACTAACTTAAATAAGAATTAACTATTAAAGCACTTTAATGGTTAGGTGTTATTATTCCCTGGACATGATGGAACATAATAAACATAGGGGGCTCTCATTTTCTTGGCCTTAACATTCCCCAGTTTCCTCTTAGGTTGATTCTTCATACTATGAACTTTGCATGTCTGGGAACAAAATTCTGATACTGGTTATTTAGAAAAAAAAAATACAAACCAAACATACATTAAAATAATGCTTACAAATTCCTTTCTTCATTCTGATTATTAACATAATGTATGGCATTATATATTACCTGAGGTTTGTGGGTGTCTCTGCTTCTGAGAGACATGAACTTTATTTACTAAAAAATATTTTTAAAAGTTCATCCCAATTCTGAAAATAATTTATAATAGCAGGAAGAATAATGAAGATATAAGTGCAAAAAGGCTTCCTTGTTTTGCAGCCCTTATTTATTTCCCATATTTTATATTATATTTCTCATTTAGTATTGCTACAACTCAATTCTATACTTCATTCTTAAACCAGTATACTAAGTTATAAGTATTTTATAGATGCACATGATCCATATGCTACTCTTAGAGCTAATTTTTACGCCACACAGAGAAAATCCTTCAGTGTCCCAATGAGTCTTACAATCTGCTTTACAAGCCAGTACAAGTTTGTATGGAATGTCATTATCCAACTAGCCCAAAGACCAAATTCTTGCTAAAAAACTCTTTATTTTCTAATCTCATAGAATCTGTCTCTTAAAATCAGGAGTAATAATTCTAGAGACATAGGTTTTCCCATGCTTTTACTTCATCTGTTACAGAGAGATATTTCATAGTGCATTACCTTTCGGTAGCTGTAGAAATATTTGGTATGAGACAAAATGCTTTGGAGGCCCACCTTCCCCCTAAGGTAATAACACAAGGGAAGAAAAAGTAAAAAAGAAAAGAATTTACCGAGTACTGAAAAAATAATTAGTTAATTAGCATAGAAAAGAAATTGACTCACTGTTTGAGTTCAATATTGACAAATAGGACAAAGCGGAACCACAGCTGAGCTTAAATTTCATAGCACTTTATGAAAAGCTACATTTCATAACCATTCCCTCTGAGAAATATTCCTGCCGTGGGAGCAATTTTCTGTGGATTCCTTTAAAGAGCAGCTCAGTGTGGACCAAAGACAAGAGAGTTCCTCCCTAAAATGTATCCAGTAGTAGATGACAAGTATCACAGTTCTGATATCAACACTGAGAAATAGCTATGGTGTCAGTTACTTTTTCTTTTTGCTCTTCCATTTAAGACTATACAAATCTCAAATACCCTACAGTCTGTCTGATACAAAAATGCTGCTCTAGAATACTTTAATAGCTCTCTATGAAACTTGGTTCTTGTGGCTTAATGGCAGAACTTTGAGCATTCACTTTCAGCAGTTACAGACATTTGGTTTGAAGGAATCCTTAAGAAAGTAATAAGCTACTGTATTCACAAACAAATCCTAAAAATGAAGAAAATAAGTGGTGGGAAAAAAAAAAATTTCACTCTACTTTACATATGCAATGGGCATCTGTTTTTAAAAGCATGATTCTTTGACTTGTCACCCAATACATGCAGTTACATATCCTGTTCTACCAAAAGAATTATTCTTAGATTTTTATCTCTTTGAAGCCTTGAAGGGAGATGATTCTGACGAATTAAGAGGTGACTTACACCTGATATTAACCTAAACTCTCAAGACGGCAAATTTAACTGGCTTCATGGCATGAGGTAATTCTGGATTTAGGCTTTCATATGTGCTGAGAATGTTGTCAAAATAATTTCATCAGATCGCTGCCCTCCCTAGCGTTCAGAGTTCTGTGACAAGCACGAAGTAGTTCTGCTGTAGATTGTGGCATGGAAAGTCTCAGAGAAATAATTCGCTCTCTCTTTCTTTCTTTCTTTCTTTTTATCTATTCTGCATCATCAGTCTTATCTATAAGTTGCATATTTCATCTCAGCTGTTACACTTTATTTAAAATATGTACATATATGCTGCTTATCGACATCCCATTACTGTCAATTGGGGCCTCTTGATACGAATCAGAATACTCATTCATATAGGTGCCTACAAAATTTTACTTACGATATTTCAATCATAGTTTTGAATCTAATATGAAGTAACATGGACTCTTATAAATTCATAGGGAAATATGCAGATATTTTAAAGTTATTTCACAGATGTATGAAAAAGATAAAAAACTCCAGAAACAATATGTGTGCAGGATGGCATCAGTATTCCATGTACCTTTGGAATTCTATCCAAGGATTGTCTGAGTGGAAAAAGAAAATCTTTTTTCTGGAATTTTTATCTCTGTATCCTAACTTTCCTATTACTATTTTATCTTGTGAGGATAAAGACAAGATAGCTCCATTTTCACAAAATGGACTGACCTACATAGGAATAATGGTTAGTTTAATGTTGAGACAATGTAACAGGGAGGGTGAGACCTTGGAGACTTCAGAATTTTGCCCCAAATATTTTATGAAAATTGTGATCACAACATATATGGAAAAGTTATGCAAAGCTTGCTAGTGACTATTGCCTGTGGGTACCTTTCAATGAATTTCAGCCCATGAATTCCAAATGGACAAAGGTCTTTTTCAGTAACTTTCATCAGGAAATATGATTCCACACATTTCAAAATTATTTCTCTTTGAATGAGTGAGGATATGCAATTTTCTCTAGGCAATTTTGAGCTGCTTAGCTGTATGGCCCTGCACTGCTCTGTTTTGTGCATACTAGATCCTTTCTAACTGTAGTACTCCTAGAACTGTTTGTTCATATTCCCGCCCCAGAAGATAATTTTTTAAAGAAAAAATCAAAAAGAGCTGGTGTAATCAGTCTTCTAGTTCATGGTATCAAAGGCAATGCTGTGCAGAAACAACATATTTCTGTATCAGAGATATGTGCCATACAGAGTCCCTTCATATTCTGCATCAAAATGCAGAAGAGGCAAATAATGCCCTGAGTACCATTTCAACTCAATTTCATTTAAAAGTTATTTTTCATAAAAGCTAAAAAGAAAGGGCATTCAGATTTGCAGTATTGTACATACATCTAAGTAGGGGAAAACAGAACAGCAGAAGAGAAGAAACAAAAATTGGGTACCATGTGACTGCATAATACTTGCAATAGATAGATAAAACTGTTCTAATTACCACCACCACACACTTTTCTTCAATAAAAACACAGAAGTGTTTGTTTGAGAGCCATAGATTTATTTCTTTAATATCCTTTCCCTAGAGAGTTATCGGAGGTTGTTCTCCTGCTGGAGTATATTCCCTTGTCTTGAGCTCTAAATGTCATAATTTGAATGGAAAGTTGATTTTTGCCTGACTCTGAGTAGACACACATTGCTGAAGGAATTGTTCTCCTCTGAATCACCAGTGTCCACCTCAGCACTTTTAACCTCCAGGGCAAGATTTTGGTATTAATCATAAATTGAATACATGAAGAATAATAATTAAAGAGCAAACTGTAATTATGAGCAACATCCAAAGGGAGCAAAAAAACCTTTGAATGTAGGCCCTAGGTTTCCTATTAGTGCATTTAGGATTAACTATTAACAGTCTTGTTAAACTCAATTAAATAGTCAATTAGATGGATTTTTCCTATTAGAACAGGATAAGAGGCTTGACTTTTAGAACTATACTCTTTGTAGGTTTTCCTTTTCTTAACTATTACTGTGTATGGATTTCCTTTCCCTGGGAGACAGTTAAAAAACGATGGAGAAAAAAATTCCTTAGAACGTCTTTAGGGGGCTTTGGCTTTTTTGTTTCTTTTGATCACTGTTCCTTCTACACCCCAAAAGTAATTAGTGACATATCAAATGTAAATCTGTCTGAGAAACAGTGATATCCCCTTGTTGGTAGGGCTCCTAGCAATTAGGATCTCTTTTCTTCATCTACAATTGTCTATTTTACTAAACTTTGATCATGTTTGCTGTCACAACTTATAGTAGATATCAGTCTAGACATAACTGGATTCTTTGTGTATTTGATGAGTCAGGCTGAGCTATATTCTGGTGTGTTTCTTCATGATATTTCCCCATCTTGATTTTCTCAGCTGTTGCTAATGTGTGACAGCAAAATTAGATAGAATGAAGCAAAGTGCATTTATTGCAATATAAATGTTATCACCTGTTAATACTTGACAGACCCTCCTGAGGCTATTTTTGAACACTGCAGAAGTATAAGTGCAAGTAAACAGAGAAAAACTTACAAATATTTCAGATTTCTATGTTGTCGTGCTAAAATCTCTGGTCTTCAGCAGTTGTATAAATGCTGATTAAAATTTAATTAAAAATTCACTTTGATTTTTAATTATTCTTCAGCTATGATTGAGTTCTACACTGTGTCATGGATAAAGAGACTTGACATCTATGAACAGATCTAAAATGGCCAGCCAAAGAAATACAGATCTGAAGGTGGGCTGAACTGTTTTTAGGGGTAAGAAGCAGAAAACAAACATAGCATTTAATACACATAGAAAGTACTTACATGGTATAATCAGACATAACTTGCTGGTCAGTTGAAAATACCCAGAGGTATAAAAGCAAATATATTAAAATAACCCCAAGCAGATCCTGGAGTGAAGAAGGATTTCCTTTTGAGCGTTGAATGTTGTCACCCTGCAACCACTGTCAGACTAATAACATGGACCTCTAGAGTCAAAAGAGCAATTGAAGGATGAGGATAAGTATAACACCAGCAAAAGGGTTGGTACTAGGAATTTTGTGTGCTTACAAATTTTTGTGGTTATCACTATGGCAGCTGAATCAGAGATTCAACTTGTGGAAGACCAATTTCCAATTAAAAACAGATTAGAATTGTAAAAAGCAGAAGCCATAAAAACACCTTCTCCTCCCAGCACACACCACGGGTTCATCTTCTCAGATTTGTCTTTACTTCTTTTGTTCCCAACTACACTGACTGTGGGAAGAACAAGATGAAGAAAGTGGTTGTGGTTGTGTTAAGAAACACTTGGTGTCTGCTGTTCCTTTTTCCTCGCCTCTACTAAAGCTTGAGGTCAACCCAATAGTCCCATAGACTGGATACAGTCTACTAAAGGTTCCAACATGAGTCCTTCCCACTGGCTGTAGTACTTCAGGAATTACTCCACCACAGCATCTCTGATGGCCTTAATTTTGGCCAGTAACAGATCCATCTTGGAGTCATCTTATACTGGCTCTGTCTATCATGGTAGCAGCTCCTGCATTCCTTTCCCAAAGGCCATCCCTGCAGAGCTCCCCTTCTCTCTGCTGACAGAAATTTACCATGCAAATGCAACGTAGAATACTGTCACTGCTACAGCTGGTCTGAAGCTGTACAGATAAATTTGGCCATAACAAGAAACCCAATTCAGCTAGCCTAGTTTGTTAAAGAATAGAAGCAAACATTTCCCCAGGTGAGGCAATGATAGGGCGAATTTGAACTCAAACAAGGGACTCCAGCCAATCCCATTCAATCATGAACGCAGACATACCATTGGCCAGTGAGCTGGGCCGTGCTGAAACCCCAACCAATCAGATGTTCAAGCACGGGAATTTGGAACCCCCTATAAAAGGAGGTGCCCAAAAATAAACTTCAGCTGTTGTCTCATGACCTTCCATGTGTTCAGTCCTGTGCCTGTCCAAAACCACAACTCTAACATAATAGAATACTAACAATATAATTTTTCTTCTTTATATTTTATGTCTTTCCTTTCTGCCTGTTAATAGGTCTGAGAGTAATAGGGTGTGGCATTTTTATCTAGAGAGCTTAGAATAGCATTTTGAGAAAATGTCAAAATGTTATTTAGACATCTGTATTTTTAACATTTATTCAAATAAGCAAAAGTAAGAGGTCATTGAAATCTTCTTCTTAACATGAATTGAAATCCAAACTCACAACATGCTACTCTCATGTTTAACTTGACTAAAACTGTAGATTATATTTCATTCAAGAGATCAGACTAGATGGTCTTTAAGGTAAATATTGGTTTTAACCTCTCTGTATTTAGAAACTTGCACCTTCATTTCATACCCTCTGATAATACAGCTGCTGGCATAGCAATAGTTAGACCTCAAGTTCATTAGAATTTCCCTTTTAGAAAATTTTTTTAAAAAAATTAATCGAATGAAACTTAACTGCTTCTTGTTATCATTCAAGAAATCAGTTTCCTGGTTATCATTGAATGTCATGTCTCCTTACCTGTAGTTTATTTTAATAAAGTATTTTACACATAGGTAATCTCTTAATTTTTGTACTCCAAAAGCAGATTTCTTTTTCTTTTTTTTTTTTTTACCGTATTAAAGATTTTCGCTAATCCCATTCTATTTTCTCTACCCTGGAATAATCTTTCTTTTTTTCAAAAAGTGAATAGTTATTGATATAGTAGGTGGTCAACAACTAATGTCCTAAGCTAGCTGCAGAGACAAAAAATAAATATGTATGAGATGTAGAACTTAATTTCAAATGCCAGGTGCAGCCTACTTCCTTTTTTCCCCCTAGAAATTCTATTGTGTGTTATTAGTATCATAACTTTATTCAATTTTATGTAGTCTGAAATCAATCTCTCTCGTCATCTTCCTGAAAAAACAGTATACTCATTTTTAGCATATTATAACATCTTGAAATTCATGGGAAATTTTTTAGAGGTACATANATCTTGAAATTGATGGGAAATTTTTTAGAGGTACATACTCTGATTAACAGGGACTCAGCTATTTTGAATATCTGTTTCCTCCACTCTTCATTAAAATGTAATGATTGCTATTAAGGCTCATTAGATAATTCCATCATGTATAACTCATTTAAATGAAACAGTGTAAAATACACATATAATCCAAGAATAACAATAAAAAATTATCTATTTTTGATCTTACTATATGAAAAGTATAAAAACTGCTGCTGATAAAGCTATATGGTGTCACTTTTAAACTCCATCTGACTTTTCAGAACCTGGTCTACATTCCAAAGTCCACTTCATCTAGATTTTCATTTTATATGTTTTGTACAAGTGTGTAGATCACTTTATAGTGATATTTTGAAAAAAGAAATGTTTTAAAGAGCTTTTGAAGTCCGACACAATTTATGTTTCAGTAGTCATAAGGGAAATTGACTTATGTCATTCCTGCATCAGTAA
The DNA here is from genome assembly GCA_013400435.1 of Pycnonotus jocosus. Taxonomy (NCBI): domain Eukaryota; kingdom Metazoa; phylum Chordata; class Aves; order Passeriformes; family Pycnonotidae; genus Pycnonotus; species Pycnonotus jocosus. The sequence continues at coordinate 18,882 of VWYP01007917.1, forward strand.
GTGGACACTAAGCAGATCTGTGGATAGCATTTTACCACTAATTAAATAGAAACCGTGTCAACTTTCAAATTCCACAGAAAACAGAGAGAGAAAAAATGAACACAGAAAAAGGATGATAATGAAGAAAATAGTTTTGAACTTCAGCTCAGGACTTCAGAAGGCAGTATAACATTATAGCTCTTTATTTCTATTACAGAAGTCATATACAAATAGTTTTACATTCTTTGTTCTTGTTCATTATCTCAAAAGTCACTTCCTCTCTTATGATTTTTCAGTATTAATTTTTTCATAATTGTATGCCTTCTATTTTGAAAGAGCTACTGTTGAAGATTCAAGGATAATTTAGTCTGTATCAGTATGAATTATCTCTCTAATTTTATTGAGTGTTAGTTTCCTCTTGCACATTCTTTTCCCACCAGCTCATTGTAACACCATAAGATTTAGAAGAAAGAAAAGTTGCATGCTTTTTCTTGGCCATTTTCAATTGTTTGCTTCACAAAGAGGTAATATAATTCGAACAGGATTTATCTTTTATCTCCTCAAATTTCCTGTAAGGACACAGTACATAGTAAAAGGCTGTTACTTTCCAGCTAAGAAGTATCTGACTTTCAGTGATAGATGAGCTGATGCTTCAGTCAAGAATCTGTAACACATTTATATACTTTGCAAAGTGCTTTGATTTCTTTAGCTAAAGGTTAAATAGTGTCAGTTGTTATTATGCTGTTATTATTACCATTAATAATTTGTTCTTTTCATGAGTGCACCAATGTGAATACTTGTTTTGAAGTGTTGGATGTTGATCTCTAACTGCCTCTTACTACAATCAGAACAGAAGGACATGAAAAGATACAAAATGACAAGTAGTTATAGATAAAGTGAAAGCAAAACAAGCTGAAATAGCCTATTTTCAGAAAAAATGTTAACATCCTGTCTTGTTTGTTATAACAAGACATCCTTTTTCTTTGAAATAAATACAATTCTAATTTGAAATGGAGATCCATGAATCAGTCACTGTCAAAAGGGTCTTTCCCTTTCAGTTGTAGCAACTGAAGATATATATAGGTATATTCACAGAAGGGTTTTTTAATATTTATACACACATATCAGAGAGCTAGAAATTACTATGATAGAATAATTAGAAGACTGATCAGTCAGGTCAGTTTTAAATTTAAAAACTGAAGTTTACTGATTACACTCATTGAGCAGGTGTTTACAAGTGATGATAATTTCTTGCACAGTAATAACTATTTTCATAACAAATGCAAAAATCTTAGTTCGTAACACTTTTAAACTGGCTGTGAATTTAACATACAATGGGTGATGCAGTGTCGTGGGTCCATCTGCAGTCCTTGGTAGTTTTTAGTGACCAAGGTGTGGATACTCCAGCTTGAAAGCTCCTAATCAGATATGGCTGCGATTGGTCTTGCTTTGCAGTTTCATTTGTTTAATTTATTTATGCCTGATGGTTTTTATGCCTTTGTCTCCATTCCCTGCTTCTGAAACTGTTTTTATTGTTTTCTGATATTCTGCTAGTCTCTTTGTGTACTTAAGGAGTTGTATTATTATTTTGCAATGTTATGCTTCCTTCTTCTTGTTCTCTGGAAACTCCTTCCTCCCACTTCCTACATGGATCTACATTTGGCTTCTTTGGTGATCATATTGCTTACATACTTACATAAAAAATACCTTTGATTATAACATCATTGTTACAAATTCCTTGTACATTACTGTTAGCTACACTGTTTCAGTACACTTTTATTCAGGTTCAAGACTGTCAGTCACCCTGCTAGCTTATTTATATTGGGACTGCTTTCTGGTTTAGTGTTATAAAAACATAGAAACATTTTAGTTGTTAATAATCTTTGAACAGCTACTCAAGAATGTCAGGCTACCCAAGAATTTTCCTAGACAATCAGGAATAGCTCCTCAACCTCTCTCAGCAACTTTCTCTAGTATTACACCATTCTTATCTTGCAGTGGTTTTTTTATATCTTATCTAGTATAATTGGTGTTCATTGCTTTTCAACTGTGCACTTGTGAGAAGTGTGTCCCTTCAATATAAACTTTCATTAGGTACCTTAAGACATCCTGTGTCTTTTCTTTAGGCTGAATGAACCCAAATCTGTCCTACTTTTCATGTATCTCCTGCTTTATGACCACTGTGATGGACTACTGCTATATTTCCTCTATTTTGTGAGTCTCTTGTATGGAATAGTCTAGTTTTGAACACCATATTCCAGATTAAATTTAAAAAGTGTCAAGTAGAGTGGAATAATTACTGTCTTTGACCTGCTGCTATGCTTTCTTTTGTGCAGCCTAGCATGAATATTGTAGGATCTAGTTAATTCCTTCACTTTAATGTCTCACAGTTGCACAAGATTTCTTCTTTTGGTCTGATATCCAAAGTGAAAAGAGACATAAAGCATCAATAAGTAATATGTGTGTGAATAAACAAAAGTTCCTTTCAGTATTTTTGAAAAAAAATGAGACAAACTTATTGCCATATCAGCTACGCAGCTGGGGTTTTTATGGTCTTTTGTCTAGACTTTTAGTTGCTTAGTTGGTTGAAGCAGGCACTTCCTCCTACCCTGAGTTTCCCCTTTAACATTGTGTCTTTGGTAACAGTTTAATCACAGTGGGTATAATGCAAGTGTGTTTTCATCTGTGAACTGAAGTCTATCAAAAGAAGACAACTTGTTAAATACTAAACATTGATCTTAAAGTCCCCTGTACATTGGTAGATGATAACAGATGTTGTGAGAATGGATATGATATATGTATTAAAACTGGAATTGAATGGAGGTGCTATTTTCAGAATGCAGCATTTTCAAATATACAAGAAAAATACAAGAAATTCAGGCCTTGAGAATCAATTCTGGTTATTTCTGATTTGAAAATTCAAGTCCATTAACTAAACAACAGTATCTAGAATGTTTCTGACCTGTCAAAATATTTTCTTTCACAGAAATGGTAAAAAATATTTGAAAGAAGAATGTAGTCATAATAATTTATGGTAATTTGGTGATCCCTGGTCTATGTCATTTGTTATACTCTCATGTTATTCATTGTAAAAATCCATTCTGTGTAAAGTGATTTCTTTTAATTATAGAACAATACATGCATTTAAGGCAGGAACATATTTGGATCCTTCTTAATCTTCCTTACATCCAGAGCACTGTGTATAACACTTCAAACTTTAGTGCATTAGCTGTAAATTGAAGTATGTGGAATTTCTCCAAGAAGCATGAAATTAAGTTCCAGTTTTGCAAGTGAACATTTTTCCCCTTGAGCAGAAAATCCAGTGTAGAGGATGCATGGTCAGCACACCAATAAAATCTTACTTTTTTTTACAAGTTAGGAAGTTAAAGCACAAAGAAAGGATCATACAAACAATATGACAGTTAAAGGCCAGATGAGAAATCTACATTCTGTCATTAAAAACAAAGCTGCTAGATCATGAATCCCTAAAGTTGATATTTTTCAGAATTCATGTCTGCAAATTGTTGAAGAAATGTTAGAAAGCTGTCTGCTCTTGTCAGAATCCACAGCTGGAGCTTAGCCTGAGGTTCGGAGGGGAGAAACTCTGATGAACTCAGCATAAGCTTTATTGGCTAGTTGTACATATCTCTACACAAAAACACTTGGGGCATATTTTCCCCTAACAGTCTAACTTAAGTGAAGTATTTGCTGTGAAAAATTGAATTTCTTCCCATATTGCAATATAAAGATTAAGAATGATCCACCAGGGATAAATTTATATCATACAGGTTACCTCCTGTAACTTGCCTGTAATTTCAATTGTAAATACAAATTATATTTGTGTCTTTAGCTGGCTAAGTATTTCCATCCATTTTCAACAATTATTTGTTTCAATGCAATTATAATATTGATTTAACCACTGAACAAACAATAACAAAAGATTCTTGGAGTCTTAGAACCATCTAAATGAGAAAGACAAAAGGAATGCTGCTATCTCTCATTTATAGATAGGGAGCAGAAGCACAATACATTACTGAGTTTGCAGATGCTTTTCATCAGCAATGTATGCATTATGCAGTGATGCACAAGTCACGTGTACTGTAGCCAGCTTTGAGCAAGATATGTCTAGAACCTGAGCTGGTAGAGATTGTTTTTTAATAAGATAGATCTAGAATAAAAAAATATTATAGCAACATTAGGCATTTCTCAGCTGAGAAAAAAAAATTAAAGGGCAAAACTGCACAGTAGCATAGGTTATAATTATCCTGAGATATTAACTAGTAGCCCTGCACTTTGCCATGCAGACTTCATGCCTGGTAGTGATACTTCATGAACAGTAAACACCAAGAACTGAACCTATATCTTAGGTACCCATTTCCAAAATATATTCTAATGTTAATGCTTAGTCCTCAGATTACAAGAATTTCTACTCCCACTGTTTCATGTAACAAAAAAATCCCAAGACTCAAACTCAAGAAAATAGCTTCTTTCAAGTTCTGATAAGAAAAATGCTGTTTCCAACTTCAGAAGAGATTTAAAGCTGTGAGTTTAGCAAACACAAACACATGGATTATTTTTATACAAAATAGCCAAGATATAACACATAGCTTTAGCACTGATATTTTTTGTTTTGGACAGCTCCCTTCTGAGAAAAATTTTTATGAAAACAATTCTCAGTTAACTGATTTTCTTCACTGTACCTCATCTTGGACTGTAAAAATATTGGGAAGAAATAGAAAATTACAAACTACATTTCAGGTACCGAGTGATTAAACAACACTACAGTTCCTACATATCATGGTGAAAATAAACAAAAGACTGAAAAAAAAGATCTTCCTCTCACACCTTCTTAGCTCATGGATTGTGGCAAGGCAACTTCATTTATAGGTATAGAATCATCAAGGTTGCAACAGACCTTTTGCAGCATCCAGGTCAACTGTCCATGCAGCACTCCCAGTCTAACCCCTGAACTACTGAAAAAAACACATCACCCAATGTTAGCTTCAGATACCTCTTGAAGACCTCCAGAGATGGTGACTCCACCACCACCCTGGGCAACTTGTTCCAATGCCTGACCACCCTAACAGAGAAAAAAAAAAATGTTTCTAATATCTAATCTGAATCTCCCCTGGTTTAGCCTAAGGCCATTTCCTCTAGTCTTGTCACTGTAGGCATGGAAAAATATGTGAAACTCAAGTTAGTTCTACAGTTATAACTGCAACGTAACTGAGTATCAGAGCAATGCCCATCAATATATTCATGTATGAGTAATTAATTAGTTGGATGGGACAGGTACTCCATGTCTAGTCATCTGCACAGATGAATTAATGGACTGATTTTAAAGAGTGGAGGGAATTGAAACAATGTAATTGAAATTATACCCACCTGCTCAATTAAGTATTTGATTCATTGAGGAAGATGCTCTTTGAGAGGGCATTTTAGACAGTCCTGAAGAGTCTGTCCAGTCATTTCCTGCTATGCCTACACAGATTTGTTGGTTTCGGTGTGTTAATCATTCTGGGAGAAAAAATCTAGTCCTTTCAGCAACTTGTTGCTTAATTGATCAAAACGTGTGTGGATAGGGCATTTGTAGGGAGTAGAAACTGTCTCAGAAATGCAGACATAGTCATGTAGGACAGTCCTTTATGCATAATTTACATAGTTGGGTGATGTTTTGTATGTGTTTTCAGATCAGCCATAGAGATAGATCATGTATATGCAGGAGTAGTCATGCATCAGCTGGATTCAGCAAAACAAAGGCTGGGTGCAGTCTTACCTGATCCAACTCAAGCACCTTCCTTAGGCATTCAGAGAACACTCCTCTTTGATGTACTTGATTTCTCAAGCATATACTGCCCTGTGCAAAGATCCATTTTGTAAGACTCTCTTTCTGTGCAATAGGAAAGTGAGGGAAATGGAGGTGGATGGAATATTTTTGTCTTTTTGCTTCCTCTAGCTATTCAGAATTAAAATTCTGTTTTGGTATTTCCCAGGAGCCATCAATGTGAATATCAGGTCCTCAAATGAGGAAGGTATGTCTGTCTTTTTCAGAAGATATAGAATTAATGTAGTTATGTTTATTTCCTTGTGAGAGTTGAAGCAGCTCTGGTAATCTGAAAGCTAGAGCACACCTTTTACTTTTCAGAATGGCTTTCTTTCCTTTAATTCTAATTGTATTTTTCTGATTTATACCACTCTTGTTAAACTTTTACTATTCTGATACTGTAACCAAATGGGATGAAAGAAACTTATCCAACAAAAATTCGATGTGAATTAGCAGACATTTCTTTATTCAGGATGCTGGGAATACGGGGAACAACTCTTCTGAAACAGTGTTCCACCCAACAAAAAAACCTCACCACTTTTATATACTTTTATATACTTTTCCTGCTAAACCATTGTTACATAAATTCTTTTACATATTATGCGCACTGTATAAGCTCTTTAATTCAACCTTTACATTGATTTGTTCCAATAGTTAATAGCTTCATCAATATTCTTATCCTAAAACAATCATTGGCTGCTTCTACTGAGGTCTACTGATTGGAATCCTTGATATTAAAATCAGGATGGGAAGGGTAGTGGGTTTTCAGGAAGCATAACTGCTGAGCATGACGGTCTCCATACTTTCTTGACCAAAACATAAGGGTCCAGTAACATCTTGGTGAGGTTTCTGTGGTTACACATTCCAAACACAGCACTCCTGATATTTCTATACCTTCATATTTTTCTACTTAAAATCACAGCTAACCCTTTTATATTATTTAATTGATTATTTGATCAAAATATTCATGTCAGGAATATTTTTATGCCGAGAAAAATGTCCAAAACTTTCTTCTTGTTGGTTTTTCTTTGGGATTTTTTTGTTGTTCAGTCAGACTGTCTTAATTCCATTAACTCTTCTAACGCTGCTGCATTAACACACCTACAGCTTATCCTGTGTAAACCTTCATTTATTTAGTTGCATAGTTTTTCACAAGGACTAGTTAACTACATAATGCCTCCCAAGCTAATTCAAATTTATCACCATCTAATCCAGTGTTTTCATTTAAACTGAAAAAGGAAACATTGAAACACACAGATATATAAATGATGTAGCTAGAACACTGGGAATGGATCACTGTACAGTACACTGTCACTTTTCTAGATATATAACTTAATTAGCAGTACACAATACTTTTGTATCACCTACTATATACATATCTAAATTCTTATCAATGTCCCAAACTACTGGTAATATTTTCATTGTATAACACACTTCTACTGACAGCCCCCAGATACTGAAGAAATCAAAGCTATTTTTTTCTGTTACTAAATTGAAAAAATGGGAGGCACTGGGAATAAGTATAGACTGTTGAAACAATGATTTTTTAATGCAAGTTGCAAGTGCAACCGGGCAATCTTCTCCAAAGACTACTTTTGAGATTCTGTTGTTAACATTATAGTTGTTGTCATCTTTATCCCTGTCTCACACATCTTTATCACAGTGGAATCTAAATTTCATCTAGACAGCATCCATCCCACTAGGACTAATAAATATCTAGCACTTATGTCAGTCTTTTTTCAAAAGAGTGCACAAAGGAATAAGGTTTTATCTTTACCAACGACTATGAAACACAGAAAGAAGTTTCTGTTTGCCTATAAGCATATAAAAGCAGAACCTTTCTTTTAAACTGATTTTTAATTTTAAAAGTATTAAGACCATCTAAGGTCAGACTATTATCCTCTTACCCATCATTCTGAGAAGTAATCAATGGCACTGCTTATGGGAGTAAAATCTCCCTAATGTGGTCACACGCAGGGCTCACAGCCAGATCTATGAATGTCAGCATCATATTAATAAATCACTTCTGAAACACTTAACAAGCTACATGACTTTGAAATGTACTGTCATTCTCCAAGAAATAAAAACTGCACAAATCCTCGAAAAGCAAACCAAACCAAATAAAACTCCCATATCATTAGAGAATCTAGAATAATTTTAAAGCAAAAGCAATGCTGAATAATAATAGGGAGGTGATATCAAAAGTGCACAGGTTCAGTATAAAACATGAACAAAGAAAAGAACAC
>VWYP01007919.1:0-88177 GCA_013400435.1 Pycnonotus jocosus
TTATCTTTATTGGATATAACTGTTACTTATCCGAGAGGAGGCTGTATTGGTTAATTAACAAAGCTGTTACTTATCAGGGGTGAAGTCACCTGTATTTTCCCTTCTCCTACAACTAGAAGGCTCACCAGCTTCCCCAGATCCAAGGCAAAGAGCTTCTCTTGCTGTATGGATCATGTTTATACCCCTGTATACAAGGCTATTCTTGCTGAAGCCTTGACTGTATGGCCAATAGGAGGGTGTGCAGTTCTTTGGTGTAAATGCAGCACATGGACTCTGACAAAAATTGATCGTGTGAATCAAAACTCTTCACGTATACGGAAGGTTTTAAGAGCTGGCATGTGTAATAAGAGCAGAGGAGAGTTTGCTCCAAACAGGCAGTTCCTAAAGGGAAAGATTTATCCAGTGGCTTCTTTGAGTTTCTTCTGTTTGGCAAGTGATCACTTTCTCTTCACGCAGAAGCCAGGGACTAGCAGACACCTCTTGAAGCCATCCATTGACAATTCCTTCCCTGATTTAATTTGACCTTGTATCTTTTCTCACACTAGACTGTTTTGCTGCTGCTACTGCTCCTCTGTTCCACTGTTGCTTTTCCTGCATACTGAAGTCAGTTCAAGCTTCCTTGTTTCCCATGGGACAGGACATCATTGTACTGAGCCTCTTCCTTTATTCATCTTCATCCTTGAGCCCAGCTCTACTTACCCATATGGCAAAACAGCCCCTTCATACTTTTGTCCTGCTCCTGAGTTGCAGAAGGGGTTCTGCTGGGAGTTGAATTTAACCAGAAACCAGCCTGAACCATGATTTTTTTTTCCCATCCATCAAGCAGAAACTGAATCTGAATTTGTATTTCAAAGATTTGAGAGGAGCCTCCAACCCCAGCGGAACCTGAACCAGTTTCTGGGGTTTGTGTTCTTTTGGGAAAGTAGACTGGGAGGGGACACACACCTGTCTCCTAGCTGCTCCTTTTCTTTGGATCTGTCACACCTTTCTTTTTTGGGGGGGTTCCATCCAGCACAGGACAAGGTGGGCAGTATCAGTGGCTAAAAGGAGTTTAGCTCCATGCTGTGCCCTTCCCGCTGCCAGGAAGGGCTGGCTCCCCCCGTGGCAGCTGTCCTGGGCAGGAGGTGTGTTTGCCATTGGGGCAGAGCTGAGCAGGCTGCTGCATTCTGAGCCAGCACTATGAAGTGGCACAACACCAAACAGCCACTGCCAAATTTCTCCCTTCTTGTTCTCCCTCATCAGAGAGGAGTCGGGGAAGAGCTGGGATTTGCTCTTATGAATTTCTTTGGGCAGGAAATGGCAGAGTTATCAGCTTGTGATGGGGTGGGACGACACTTCTTTGCAAAAAGCCAGAGGATTATTTATCTGAAATCTCATAACTCACTCATTCATACCCTTATTCCCCAACCACAAATAATAACCCCACTCCCATTACACCTCTTCAAGCAGCAATTCAGGCTGCTCCATGACAACAAGGCAGTAGCATCCTAATTGCTCTTACATGTGAGGGTAACTATAATGGGTTCTGTGGTGGAAAGATGATGTATTTTCCAGTGTTGAAAGCACAGCTGTATGTACACAGACCTTCTCTGTGCTTTCTCCTGAAACAGCTCCCTTGGCTTCTCAGGTGTCTCGCTACAAGACAGATGAAACCATTTTCTCCCTCCAAATTAGCAGATTTGCCTGAGAACTGTCATCTCTTGCAAAGCAGTCAGACAACGAGAAGCACTGATGCTCCGCACGTTCTCCTCAACTGCTCAAAACACACAGACAAGTATTAAACAGGTTTGGCTCTGGCCCAAGCAGAATCAGCTACTGAGATTGCACCCTGACCCCCTCCCAGCTTCTGACTTCCCTATGGTGTTTACCTCTTGCTGCCTGACATATCCAGCAGTAAAGTGTGGCTAATTTTACAGAAATGCAGCTGTACTCAGTGAGTGTGATCTCTCAAAAACGCTAGCAGTACATGGAGGGCCTTTGTGAAGAGCTTCCTTAGCCAGGTGCAGGCAAGTGTCTCCTCCCCCTGGAGATGGGGTTGGTGTTCGGAGTGGGAGGAAGAGAGGAGAGGATGACAGGATCTCTCTTGTGTAGAAAAGGGCAGAATTTGTGCTGTGTTTCAAATTATTATTAAAAAAAAAGTTTTCTACATACTTTGATGGACCTCTGAGAGCAAATGGGCAGATGATACAATTTTATTATGCCAAAAAAATTATGCTGGTTAACTCTTGTGGCACTGGAGTAACTAAAATCCTCTTGGAATAGGCCCTGGTTGTTCCCCAAAGACAAATGTGAAGATGTGCTCTTCTTAGAGTAATGGTGAGAGGTTACAGCTCTGACTCTAAGATTGCTTTCATGTTATGAAGTGAGAAAAGCATGAATGAAAAAACATCTACCATCCATTAGAGATAAAATTGGCTGGGAGATCCACAGGTACAGATAGATTAATCTCCATTTACCTCTATCAGAAATAGATTCTGTGCCTGTGAACACTAGCCATGTATTTCTCTCTAATCACCCTTTCACAGCCTAGGTCACGCCAGCTGTGGTGTGTTTGGGGACAGAAAAGCTATGAAATCCTGAGCAGCTTTCCCAGCAAGAAGATTGTTTCACAATCAAGCAGCTTCATCATTTTGGCCTCTGTGCTGGGAGATAGTTTGGCCTCATTCTTCTTATGGCTCTAAGCCCAAGACATATGCAGCTGTGCCCAAGCAAGTCCTGTGTCCAGCAGGGTTTGATGATAGCTCATCTCCAGTCCTATAGTGATGATCTGTGGTGGCTACATACAGAAAGAGAGGCAGAATATCTACAAACAATACCGAGTATCTAAAAACAATATTGTCACCTTGTTTAAAAATTATATAAAATCTCCAGCCAACTGGATTTCATTTTTGTATCCTGCCTCCTCTTTATCTAGAAATTGCCAAAATGTGTATGAGAGTAGTGTTAACCCAAAACAGTTGAACTCTCAATAATGGCTCATCTTTGGTTCTAACAGCTGCAAAGACCTGCCTAATGTTCTGCTGTGCTTTTTAACAAGCATCCAGTGTCAATGGGACTTCATTAAAGAGGGGTTTTTTTTTACTGTAGTTCTTGCTGCAATTCATGTTTTGTAATAATCATGCTCAAAGAGGATAGAAATGTCATGTCCCGAGCCATGAGGGGGGCATGTGTCTAAATAATACAAAGGAACTGGAGCTGTGTGACAGCAGGAGAAGGAAGGAAATGCCAGATCCTCCCCACAGTCACTCGGAGTTTACCAGAAATAGGAATAGCTGCACTGGGCCAGAGCAAGGCTCCACTCGCTTGTTATCTCTCAGATGCACAGAGGAAGGACAAAAGAAACCTTGTGTGTATGTTTGGATGTGTGTGTGTGCCCAGATATCCTCACTCGAGTGTATGTCAGACTGTCCTCAGATGTGCCTGGTGGTAGGACAGAGGCAGCAGTCACAATGTGCAGGAAAGAAAATTCCAATTCCATATCAGGAGAATTTCTTCACATCTGGAAGGGCTCGGCACTTAACTGGACAAGGGCCTGAACAATCAGGTTGGGCTGTCTGTCCAGGAATTAAACATGATCACCTTCAGAGGGGTTTGCTGGCCAGAATTATTCTAATTCATACCCATGTGTATACATACACATGCACATTCACATATAGAGTTTTAAATATATGGATATAGATAGATGCATGTATGTGGCACACTCCCTCTTCATAGTCTCTGTGGAAAAGTGTGACTTAACCTGTTGGCTAGTCTTTTCAGAGAAAAGAGAGAAGATCTTTGGGTCAGGACCCTCCAAACACACGTGCTCAGCAGTGCCATCCATGCAAATTACTCCTGAACAGAGTAGGGTTCCTGGCATGGGCCATTCTCATGAAAAGATGTGAGAGACCTGTTTTAGAAGTCTAATTTAAAGTAAAACCAGAGAAATCCTGCTACAAAAGAGATTCCCTGGCTAGGTGACCAGTTAAGCTACTGGATCTTTCTTTTCTGAGACTGAGCAAATGTTTGACCAATGGATGAGGATGGATGCTGTGGAACTGGAAGGTCAGATACTGGGGAACCTGATGATGACCTTTCTCCTGTAAGGAATGATAGTGTGAAATGAACACTGTGCATGAGAGAGTGAATGGCTGTTGTGTCTTAAGCTCTGGTTTTAGTTCTTCCTTTGGATCCTATTACCTTTTGCACAGAAACTTAGTTTATTTTTACATTCTGCTTCAGCCTAAAGCAATTTATAAGTATTGTTCTTCCCCTTGTGAGTGGGTGGGAAGCTTTTATTTCAGAATCCTTCAAATAACCAGATTCAATTTCACCCTCATAAATTTGATCTCCTACACACATCCCCTTACTAAATAAGCAAATATTTTTCTGAAAACCAGTTTGGCTTATTCCTAGGTTGACCTTTTGTCAACAAAACATGAAGATATTACCATGATTGGAAAAACTTTTCTCAGGCCTATAAACTGTCAAAGAAAAAGGGGAGAGAGGAGGAAGGAAAGGCTGGGGCATAGAAACCTCATTTTGATAATGTCAATTGGGCAACCAAATAGCATGAATCATAAAAAGAGTAAAAGAGGCAAAGAGACAATGTGTGAACAGTTACTGCAGTGAAAGAGCTGGTAAATCATTGTATATTTGACAATCTGTCCATTAGGCTGGGAAATGATATTTCACTTAGTCCCATGGCACAGGCAGGGGTTTTCCAAGCAGCAGGCTGGGTTCAGCTGCCACAGACTCCTCAGGCCAGCCACGGCAGGGGGATGACACTGGGGTGCCTTGCAGGGGTCCTCAGCTCGATTACCATCATGAATGGCTCGTGCCAGCTTTGCCAGGGAGTCCACCAGGGCTGCATGGGATCCCTCCTCCAACCCAAGTGTGGCTGCCAGCCCGGTAAGGAATTTTCATGTGCCACAGGTGAAGGGGAAGCTTCTCTCAGGTGTCTGTCACCTTCCTTTGCCATCAAAACTAAAGCTAATGGATGTTTGCTCTTCAGTCTCCCAACAGGAGTTATCCTGGTCAGGAGTGCAAGCCCTGCTGCCTCATCCAGAAGTCTTCCAGAGGAGCTCCAGATCTCTTCTACTTCTGCTGATCCCCAGAGGTCCAAGCACACAGGTTTGACCCGCAGCAGGATTCCCCAAAACCGCCAAGGGCACAAGCTGGCCTCTGTTTTTCCTTTCCTTATACATGCCCAGGCAAGGCTGAAGTGAGAAGAGTAGTTGGACACAACCTGTTCAAACAAGCTGCTTCATAAACCTACACAAAGTCTTTTGCAGAAGCTGAGAAATGCTCTTCCCATGACTTTGGTGGTTTTAATGTAATTGAGAGGAAAGGCCTGAGAAAGAGCAGGAGAAATGGAGTAAACTCCAGAGTGGCATAATTCCTGCTTGGGAAAGCTTGCTAGTCATCAGACAGGACTTCAGAAGCGGCAGGAAGGGATGATCTATCTCAGTGACCTCTCTTGGATGTGCCATCCCAGCTGACTCAAACCCCTCTCATCACAGCAGCATGGATTGGCAAGTATGTGCTGTTGGAGAACCAGGAAGGACCCAGCACCAAAAGAAGTCCCTCTTCAAGGGATTGAGACACCTGCATGCTGGCAGATTTTTCCTAATCAACCACTGACATCAACAAGTAGGATCAACCAGCAGCTGCTTATCCCTGTGATCCTGACTGGGTGCTGTAAACCAAACATGAAGGCATAGTGGGTAGAAAGCATCTTCCTTGTAGGAAAGCATCACAAGGATGAGGCAGCTGGGCAGCCACAGGGTCAGGCAGCATGATGGTTGTTTGAGCTGAAGCTGCTCTGACCTGCTCCCATGTTTTCCTCCTTGCCTTAGACAAGCTGTATCCCAAACTAGTCCCTGTGCATCACCACCAGCAGTTACATCATCAGCTTCAAAATGACACAGGAAAGTTGTTGGAAGAACCAAATGGTGAGTGTACAGTGCTGCACTAGAGGGTCAAAATATCACAAAAAGTACACTCAGGACTGGGTGTAGGGCAGACAGTGCCCATTATCAGCTCTGGTCAGTGAAGTGACAGAGGTCTGGCTCTGCTTTGGTGCCCACATTCCAGCATGTCATGCTGGGTATCTCCCTGCCATCATAGAGAGTAGAGAGGAGGAGGACATGAAAACACAGTTCTGAATAGATTTAGGGAAATGCTGAAGCTATAAATCAAAATCTTCAATGCATTTCATCTCCTTCCCTTTCAGTACTTAGCAAGAAAATAAATGCATGCCCAGGAAATAAGGAACAGATGAGCAGGCGCATCTTGGGACACATAAATTATCATGGAAGTAAGCGGGCAGGCGAGAGTAGCAATAAAGGCTAATTGGACCACACAGGCACCACCAGCATGGGACTGCATCTCCAAATGTTGCCAACACCCAAAAGGTCCACAGCAAAGTGAACTCTTCCCTTTTTTGTGGTTACGGTCCAAGGCCAGGACGTTGACGATGCTTTGATGACTAGATGGGCAGTGATGTTCTCCAAGAATAAACAGTCACTGAGAGAAATGAATTATAAATTAAAACAAATGCCCTGATTCCCTCCTTTTGGGGCAAATTCCCTCTTCCCACAGCAAGTAAGCTGTGAAACCAGAAAGAAATTAGGGCAGGTAGTGGAAAGCCATTGTAGTCTGCTCTCCAGGTTTCTGCTTTGAAAATGTTAGACCAGCATCTTGTCTGTGCATTACTTAAAGGTCTGCTAAGCCTTTCCTGAATAAACTAGAAGCATCTCATGGCACAGTCACCACAGTGATTTGTACTTAGGCCCAGGTAAAAGTGAATATCAGCTGTGAGCCTGTTTATTCCTTTACATTCCCCAGGTTTGATTGCACGCACTGGACTGAGAATGCAGGAAGGTTATGGTTTGTATTGCACTTTGTACATTTGCTGAGCACTGTTGGATGCCTGGGAACTGCATGGACTGCAGGCTGGCAAGGACTGTGCAGTGTCAGAGCACAGAGAGATGGCTGCCCAGCCTTAAGGACACCTGAGGAGCTACTGCTGTCAGGAAATGGGAAAAAACAGCGACACACACACACAGCAGTACCTGCACAGCACTTCTGTTGGAAGGGGCAGTTCTGCTCATCAAGCACTGTGGGATAGCTGACCCTCTCAGATGATCATAGCCCACCAGAGCTCCCAAAATGTCCTCACTGCTCTACTGGGCTATGCTGGTTTCCTCCATACTCAGCCATCAAGGCAGCTTCTTTCCTGCCGTGCTCAAGGACTGAGAGGGCATTTCTTTATCCAGAACCATGAGCACAGTTTCCCCCAGGTGCTGTTTGACATGGGCTTTTGCCCAAGGTAAGTAACTTGCTCCAGATAAGTGCAAGCTGCTTTCCAGTGAGATCGAGGCATTTGCTCAATATCTGAGTTAATTCCTATGTTTCCCAGACAGGGCAAAGATCAGGCACTTGGAATAAACTATCTGTGCAAGACTGCCCTCCCAAATTACACATGACAGAAGCATGGTCTTTCTTTTACCCCTTCCTTCCAACCACAATACATATTGCTCCTCCTTTGTCAGTCATTTACCTCCCTTGGACCTTGTATTTTCAAGTCCTAGTGGCTCCTAGTCCTCTCCTCTCCTCTCCTCTCCTCTCCTCTCCTCTCCTCTCCTCTCCATGTATGTTGCACAGATCACTTGCCCACACAGGCAGGAGCTGGGTTTCATCAGGCCTCTGGAGTTATCATGATCTTTCACAAGCTGCCTGGAGAACATTCTGGAAGGGCACTGTAGGCCATCCTTCAGTGGTCAAGTGGTCTAGCGGAGTGTTAGTGTGAAAGCCTCCACAAGTCAACAGGAGAAGTCTGAAAGTAGCACCAAATCATAGAAGGTTTGGGTTGGCAGGGACCTTTAAAGATCACCTAGTCCACCGTCCTGCAGTGAGCAGGGACATCTCCAACCAGCTCAGGTTGCTCAGAGCCTGACTTGGTGCTCAGCCTGATGGGCTGGTGCTGGCCACCTTCAGCACAGCACAACATGTAGGAAGGAGAGATGTGGTACTTTCCATGGTAAAAAAAGAACATTCTCCTCCATGTCCTCCAGCCTTTTGCTGGAGGAAATATTTTTTGTTTCCTCAATATCTCCAGATCAAAAGGAATACTCCCCCTCCTGCCAAACAGACCATCTTAATGCACATGCAGGTGATCTCAAAGGTCACTTCCCTAGGCAACCTGCTCTGGTGAGTCTGGTGAGTCTCCCTTTTTCATCACAGGGCAACGAGAAGAGAAGAGGCCTGGGCTGTGTCTAGTCCTTTGCTGTCACAGGCAAAGGCCAAAACTTGTCCATGAAGTCATCTGCAGAGACTCAGCTCCACGGAGCTGTTCCGGGGGATGTTTGGTTAGCAAGAGTAATATTTACGTTAAGCATGAATGAGAATCAAACATCAAGCACAGGTTTCAGTTCTGGTTTGGCATTTCCTGAGCAAAATCCCAACAACACATGAAATCTTTAAACCTTCAGGTCTGCATTTCACGCACTCCCTCATGTGAGTGTGTGCCTCCAACCAGGCTATCTTGGTATTCTGCAGCGTGGCAATAACCAGCTTGCATTCAGCTGAAAGAACCTGCTCCCCTGTATCACCCACTGAGTGGGTCCCAAGGTGCACGACAGGCTATGGAAAGGTTTCTAGGAATCACTTGGGGTCTCATGCTGAGAAGCAGCCACCTCTGAACATATTGCAGCACTCACTGAATGGCTTCCAACAATGTGAGAGCTTCACAAGCTTTGTGAGACTCCGAAGGAAATTGCATCCAGTTGTCATTGCAAAAGAGGGAATTTAAGGCATGCACAATGTAATTATTCCCACTGGGAACTGCCAAAAGCAACAGGGTGGCACCCCATTGCTGGGGGAAGAGGGGAGCAGAGGAGCAGGGGGGGAGAAGCTGTAGAGTATCTCCTGCTGTGTGTGGCCAGGACTTTGATGTCCCATCTCCTCTGAGC
This sequence comes from Pycnonotus jocosus, assembly GCA_013400435.1. Taxonomy (NCBI): domain Eukaryota; kingdom Metazoa; phylum Chordata; class Aves; order Passeriformes; family Pycnonotidae; genus Pycnonotus; species Pycnonotus jocosus. Next base: position 8,955 of record VWYP01007919.1, read on the forward strand.
ACAAGCCCATCCCTACAGCATCTCAGCCCCTCCTGCTGCCACAGGAGAGCACCAACAGGGCTGGAGGCAGAGGTGAGTCCCACCAAGAAGCCACAAGCTCTTTGGCTGCCTTGTGTGGGAGCAGGGACCTGTACTCTGGCAGAAACAGATGTTTCAGGGTAAGGACACCAGCAAACAGTTTGGAAGGTCAAAATTTCATTTACAACATGTTATCAGTAAATCACCTAGATCCAAGTGGGCATTTAGGCACTCATTTCTGAATTTACCAGGAAATTGGATATCTAAACACTTTTGAGGATTTGCGTGTAAAATGAGAATAACAGCACATCAACTCTTAAGGAAGGTATTTCTGAGGTGACAGCGGCTCTTCCCGGTGAGGTGGGCAGCACTGGCAGACAGAGAGGGGCTCTGCCCTCCTTCACCAGACACTCCCCAGCCAGGGGACTCTGCCACCCAGAGCACTTCTGTCACTGCCACAGGGCCTCTGCCTGGGGCAGCTCACTGCTCCTGCAGAGGTCCTGATGCACTCAGCCAGAGACAGCCATCGCTGGATTGTCAGGCTGGAAAAGCCAGGGAAAGCACACATCTGTAAGCTGTCCCAAGCTTCCTCACCACCCTCTGGGCTCTGCAAAACATCTTCAATTATCACCAGAGTTTCAAAAGACCCAGGAAGCAACACCTGGATCAAATCTAGGCTTCATTAACCTGTAAAATGTCCTTTTTTCTCTACCCAAGCTCTTCGCCTCCCAGTGTACAAAGCAAAACATAGCAAAGAGCTCTGGGGGAGGCCGGGCCTGGAAGAGGCTCAAAAGAACCTAATCTCGCTCCTCTGTGTATGTTTCTGCTTTGTAAAGACTTTTGTATACATTGTTGCTCCAGATGTCAGCAGCAGAAGGGAGCAGTCAAGCTGCAGGCCACAGAGCAGCCTCGGGAGAGGAGGGACATCATGGAGACCCTGCCCAGCCAGGGGACATCCCGGCCCAGGTGGCACTGCCCTCCTGTCCCTGCAGCAGCACCCAGCTCTGCTGCCACTCACAGTGCTGATTGCTGTGCTGATCCTGCTGGTGTGAAAGACAGCCTGGCTCTGCCCCAGCTGCTGTCCCATGAGGAGGACAGCTCAAGGAAAACCCCTGGATGGGGCTGGAGCTGGATGTCATGGGCATGACACCATCTTGCCAGCTGCCAAAATGCAGAAAAGGGTCCCACAAATAACCCCTTGTGCAGTGAATGGGCAAAGCGCACTGAATAATCCCCAGCATGGGCTCTAGATTTCAGTAGTTGTTTTGATCTGTGTGTTAAATAATACCAGTGCCTTACTGAAAGAACATTTGCTGAGGTTTAACAGCAATTAAATTCATATGTATCTCTTGCATGGGAGCTAAGCTTCACTGAATATGGTTTCAATAATCAAGTGGTATTTTGTTTACATGCTGTAATTATGATATTAAAATCTATACTTAAGCCTCACTGGAGACAGATTTTTTAATGTATGGCAGCCTTTGCAATGGACAGCACAATGCAGAGGTAAAAGGTGACAAGATGGATGTGGGGTGAGCACCCATGAGATTACCCAACACCACAAACACAGCTGGGTGGGGTTCCTGGCATCCAGCAGGATGGCCACAGCTTCCAGCTCTTCAGCTGAAAGCTACTGGATGGTGAGCTGGAATCCTGGAGAGATAGGCATTAGCAGGGGGCTTATGTGGGATGCTCTGTCTCCCAACAGGGTCACAAGATGGATGAAGTTTTTCTCCTTATAGCTGTGGCTGTAAGATTCACACAGCTAGGGCTCATGCTTAGTGTGAAGATAATGCTCCCTTCAAGTGATAGGATGTAGGATCCCAAATCTTAGCCCTTCCAGGCCTGCCAGGTAGGGCTCAGAGTTGCACAAGGGAATTTACCATTGGGAGTAAAGCTTTCTGGATAGCCAGAACCATAAATCGAGCACAAGGTACTCGATACCACCTCTGGCTCAAAAGCCTCCAGCACTTTCCCTCTCTGGATTTGTGTCTCCCTCCTTGTGGCTGTCTTCTCTCTGCAGTGTAAGCTTTTGGAGAAAGGTGCTCTGTTGGTACTAAATGCTTGATACTCAGAAATTTTTGCCCAACAGGCCATAGCCAGTGCCCCAGTGAGGACATATCCAGTACATTTAGCCCAGGAGATAACCAATAAGAGGTAGTGAGAAGTATCTGAAATCTTCTATCTTCTCTCAGTTGTGAATGTGGACAACCCCGCCCCATTCCATGGCAAAGTCAGATCATGATGGTGTGAACAAACTTCCATCAGCCCACTGGAACTGGGAGAAAGAGCTCAACGCAGGCAAGTAAAGGTGAAAAGAAGTTGTGTTTTTATGCTTTTCATCTCTCCACCTCACAGCACATGCTTTTTCCTGCATCACCCCAACTGCACGACAGAAAGGAGTGACTGGAGACTAGTTTGGTGGGGATGGTCAGTATGTAAGCAGTAAGTGAGGGCAGAAGCTCTGGACAAGCCCCTGCATGGGCCCAGGCAGTGTAGGTGCATTCTGTGCCTGCCCACAGCACCATCAGAGCCAGTGCCAGCTCAGATCCTGCCAGAGACATGCCAACCTGGCCATGCCAGCAAGCTGGACACCATGGCCCAGACTCTCTGGAAGTGTGTTACCCCAGCTAAACAGGATCCAAATAATCCTGCTCTTCTCTTTAAAATCCGTGGCCACAAAGGAGAGTTAATTTGTTTGTCATGTCTTGAGTGGATGACTTTCCTCCAAGCAGAGGAGCTGTGGGAAGAGAAACAGTCAGGGGCTGAGATTAAACGGTACCTCCACTACTAAAAGTGAAACAGATTTGGCTGTAGTGAGTTTTCCTTTCCAAAAGCCATGCCTGGATAATCTCAGTTTCTACCTAAGAGATAGCAGAGCTGTCAGGACATTCTGTGTGCGGCCACACAAGGAAACACAGACGTGACCCCTGGGCTCCTAGGAACAAATACAAGGGGGAGGGGAGAAAAGAATTAGCAGGAGAAGAAAGCAACAAAACTCAAATTCATACAGCAAACGAATGTGAGAGCTTCTATTTTTACTCAGTAATCTACATGCCTGGCCTCCTTCCTATTTCTTCCATTTTTAATCTACAGCAAATATCTCTGAACTGTGCTGAGACAATAAATCTGGGGCCCTTTGAAGACCTTGGGCGGCAGTGCAACAACAATACACTTCATAAACTAAACATTTTAGAGATTCATTTCCCCTTTGATCTGCAGCATGGTACCCCCACTGCCTGCACTTGCACACCCTGACGTGCTTGCATGTCCTGCTGAAGCCACCATGCCATGGGAGGTTGTTCCCCACCACTGGTGATGGACATGGGAGAGGTCATGGATGGCTGTAACACACAACGTGCACCCACTCAGGGATGCACACGTGAGCAAAGCTCTTCTGGTGAAAGGACACCGTCAGAGATGTGACCACTCCAGCACTGGTAAACAGCAGAATTTAAGGTCACAGTGGCAGAATTAATTGTGCAGTGGTAGGGGCAGGAAGTGGTTATAAGCAATAGGGTTTGGTTATTTTTAAAGCGCAGTGAGAGGAGAGGAAAGGAACTTTATTGCCTGGTATCTTCCTTGTACCCGCAGGAGCCTCAGCAGGGTCACGTCCATGAGATCTACTAAGCAGCCTTCAGCCCTGAACTGGCAGAGTAAGTGAGGGCAACAGCCATTTGTCATCCTTTGTGTAAGCCTGCTCTGGACACTTTGCCTGTGGGGCTCACAGACAGCTGTTGACAGCGGAAAAATAATGAGGCACTGATCATTTCACCACTCTTGTGGCTGTATAGCTGAGCCCACTATGGCCTCCCACAGCCATTGAGCTGAAAGGATGCAGAGCATTTATGAACTGCACGTTACTCACCAGTGCATCACCCACTTAATTACCAAATACAGCTCCCCTGGGCCAGCAAAATTGCTGTAGATTAGCAAGCAAATGGGATCTCTAAACACAGCAATTTGGGGCAAGAAATTTTTTTAAAATCCACAGCTCAAAGAAAGAGTGAAAACTGGCTGTGAGAGGCATGCATGGCCAGGCTCATATTTCCTGGTCACAGGAATGTGAAGGCTCTGTTTCATCAGCTCAGTCTCCAGGAGTCTATACTCACAGAGCTCTGTCACAGTAGGCTGCAGAGATCAATCCCACTGAGCCAGAAAAGAGGTGGTCTTGTCTGGAGACACCCTGGCCTCTTCTCCAAGGACTCTCAGCCAAAGGCCAGCCTGGATGAAAGCTCTTTGACTTACCTGAACAGACAGGATCACGGTAGGAGTGAGATCCATGGTCACCCACACTGCAAACAGATCAGCCACGGCACTTGCTATGTGATGCTTATTTTGGGGATGTTACATCCTGAGGAACAGACAGAAGGTTGCTGCCTGTCATTCTTACTCATTTTCTGGATAATCCAGCCACTTGCTACCCTGCCATTGCACAAGCATCAATTCAAACTCCAGGATACCAACTTCTACTGCTTTTTTGGGCTCATTCCTGACAACTATGCCCAAAATGGTTGAGCTGTCACCAGGAGGTTTCCCCTCACTTAGCTGATTCTAGGGAAGAGCTGCACCAGGCACACGCAGCTGTGGGGCCAGAAGGGCAGGGCAGTAACTACAGCATTTGGAATCAACAGCACCCTCCAGCACCTGCCCTCCAGAAACCAAAGGGAGGACAAACCTCAATCGTTTGACACGAATTAATTTCCTGCAAAAACTTCAGAGTGAGTTAAAAGCACAGGCGAGCGCACACACGCAGAGCCCAGAGCCTGAAACCCGACCCGGTGCAGGATCCAGCGAGCCAGGCTGACACGGAGGGCACCGGGAAGCTCCTCCATCCCTGCAGGAGACGGATGCGAACCGTGCTGCCCCTCGCTGGTTTGAGCCGGCGAGCGGAGGGAGCGCCAGTGTTTGCACAGATGCAGGTCCGTGTCACAGGCAGAAGGGCTGAGCAAAACGCTCATCTTCCGCTGCCCACTATGGATCCCTCCATAATAACATTCCAGGCTCCTTTTAGGCATCTTGGAAGGGCTTGTTCTCCAGCTGCTTCTCAGGTCTCTCTCACACTAGGTCTTCTAGCCATGAGGATTGTCAGAGCCAAGCTTCAGGCAATTCTTCCAACCAAAATCAGAGGATCCTTCTTAAAATGTAAGATTTCTTTTTAAAGGATTGAGGTCTTCTGTTTGCTTTCTTGCTGTGAAGGCTACACACGAGCTTTCCTCTCCCCTCAGGAGCCCTGTTGTCATGGCTTTGAGGATGTGAGAGATGAGAGCCACGTGTAAGCACAGCACCCCAGGAGCTGGAGCTTCAAGAGCATTCAAAGAGCAAACCCCGAGGAGAGAGGGGTAAGTTTGTCTCTGGTGTCTCAGGTCACACACAGGGGCTAGTTGTACAGTGCCTGGGAGAGGCTGGGGGGGGGCTGGGATGTTCCCCCAAACAATTCATTCTGCTTTCAGACAGTGCACATGGAGAATAAGTATGGGTCCAAACACTGGCTACAGGTACTGCACAGCATAGAATTTTTGGGGTCAGAGGAGCTGAGAAATTAGGGCTGGAAAAGACTACAGGAGGTTGTTTACTCCACCACCAGTCCCAAGAGTGCATTAGCTATCCCTGCATTGCTTCTGACATGTTTTTCCAACATCTCCTTTGAGACACATCAACCAATGGATTTCCACCACTCTTTTATCCATTAGCAGGGAATGTTTAGGATGTTTAGGATATGTTTAACAACTTAGGCAGGGAACAGAGAAAGTAAACACTGGAGTGACTTTACTTTCCAGGATGAGAGAAGAGAAGAAAGTCAAACAGAAATAAGGAGGTGGATGGGAAAGCTGAGAAGAGCCACAAAAGACTCCCAAGATCTGGAATTTTGTCTCCTTCCACCCTCCAAGAGCTATACAAAGCCCCATCCTCCTCTCACCACATCTGGGGGCCCAAAAGGCTTCCAGATGGTCGACAAAAGAAGAGTCAGAGCCACGTCAGCACCCCATGAGGTCACATCACCATGGGGAGGTGACGCGTGAGACCGCGACTGTGAAACGCCCGTCTTGGTCAGGAGCCAGCGCTGACCCCAGCAGTGGGGCTGTGCTGGGGAGGACACTTCCCTGGTAAGTGGCACTGCTCTCTCCCATCCCAGCAGCCTCCTCAGGCTGTCAGGAGCTGGTGGTGCCCATGCCAGGCCCTCACTGCTGCAGCAGCTCTCCAGCAGTTGGCTCATTGCAGCGCAAGGCTCCGAGCCGGGTACAGCCCTGTAATAGCAGAGCAACTGCACTCGGTACAATTCAACATTACCACTGCTGTTGATCTTGGCGTATTATTTATCCATCTTCTGAGCCATAAATTTCCTCCCTGGACTCCGTGACTTGCTTTATAACCACACTCTTTGTGCTGAGACTGCAAAGCCCTGGAGACAAGACCTTTGCCTCCCCACTTTCTATTTAGGGCCATGCAGCTTTATGACACTAACAGAAAGAGTAACTTCCCAGATGCCTTTGCAGCCATCACAGGAGTGTTTTTGAAATGCTACTTTTTTGGCTACTCAGAAGGTCACTGATAAGAGCAGGGATAAGCCTCAAGCCCAAGCTGCTACCACATGGGGATGAGGAGATCCTGGTAGCTCGCTTGCAAATATGACCTACAAGAAAGCATAAACCCTTTTCCCTGTCCTCCCAAATGGATCAACATTAAACTTCCCCCACAGAGTCTCACTACTTGGCCTCTGTTTCTCAAGCCTGAAGCCTTTAGGGAGGTGAGCACCCCCACCCATTATCACTGGAGGCTCAGCTGCCTGCACAATCTCTGCAGCAAGCTTTGGGAGCTCAAGCGAGAGCAGGGTTTGCACTGCACACGTTCAGGTTTGACTCTCAGAGAGGCCCAGAGCTTGCCAGACTCCCACCTTCTCCATCAGGACCAGCATCAGTTGACACATCCCCATCCCAAAGTCAATCATCCCCACCAGCCTCCTAGCTCTGGACCTCTGCAAGGGTCACTTTTCATCAGGGTGAGGGAACCTCAGCAATGCTTTCCATCCCTGCCTGCCTCAGCTTGGAGGGGTCCCTTGAGTGTGCTGTGAAAGGAGAGGCACATCTGGGCTGGATTACAGGGTGGTGCAGTGGCTTTTACAGCTACAGATTCCTGCATATGTTTCTGAGCAGGCCATACATGCTCATAGATCAAGATGCACAGAGCCCCCAGGGTTGAGGGCCCTCACTGTGTCAGTCATGCTGGGTTGCCCCCTTCCTGGAGGGCTCAGCTATGGACACCTTGGCAGGCTGGGGGCGGTGGGAGGAGATGCTCTGGCTGATGCTGGGGCTGATGCTTTCCCACTGGGCACAGAGAGTTGCTTTCTTTTGAGAACAGAGGCCAAACGGGGGGAATCATTTACACCATTGAGGAGTGGGTGTAACACTGCAATTTACTGGCATATTGCAGCCACAGAGGCTGTGACTTCGCATGGATAAGGCGAGCTGTGAAGAAAACAAGGGAGGAGGCAACGAGGCTGAGAGTAAATCCACAGAGATCAATAATGTTACATTAGATTTATGCCAGTTAGTAAACCAAAGGTTGTGGTCTGCTCTCTGCAGCACTGGTTTATCACAGCTCCAGATTTTATGCCACGGTCACTGCAAGCAGGATCTGTCCCCTGAGGTTTTAGAAATAACCTCTTTCTCTCAAAACTCTTTTCTTTAGCTGTCTGTGGGTTGAAAGAGACAATGATGTGTGGATGGAAAAAGAAAAAAAAAAAAAAAGAATTAAATTAAAATTAAAACTCAGCAAGGCTCCAAAGAATTTACAGATGTCTCTCCTCTCCTTCTCCCCCCTGCTTCTCCGTGGTCAGCTGTAAATATTTATCTGGCAGGCTGCAGTGAAAGGCATGGCCCAAAACACTTAATCACAATTCCAGCGTGGCTGCCCTCCAGAGCACCCCAAACTTGGGGGACTGTGGGTTTTTTTCTGCAGCATTGTTAGAGGTAGGTACTTCTGCCCTTATGCAGGCAAACAAGCACCTTTCAAAGTAATCCATAACATCTCCAACATGGGCTGCTGGGTGCTTTGCTTGTCTTCTTCTTTGGATATTTTTCTTTTTCAAGGGTCTCATTTTCTTTTTTAACCTGAGTGGTGATGGTGGGCAAACCCTGTCACCCCATGGTCAGCAGCAGCCTGGTGCTGATTGACAGGCAGAAGTGGAGTTGAAGTCAGATTGGATCAGTGAGGAGGTTTGGGAAATCTTCCCCAGAATCAAAGGAATCATTATATTTCTATAATTCACCCCAAACTGTTCCACAAGTATTGATGGAACTCATCTTCCCTGTGAAGGGTGGCTGTCTCTGCAGTGGAGCCTTGGCAGCTTCCATGGGTCATTCAGCAGAAAGTTGGGACAAGTGGAAGCACTGCTAGAGGCTGGCAATTGTAGGGGCTTTGCTTTTGAGGACACCCAGCAAGAAACACCATTGGTACAGGGATTGCTGTGCAGAAATAGGTGCCTGTAAAATCAGGAGAAAACCACAGAACCAGGGACTTGCAAGCCTTCTCCCTGGTTTTCACTTTCATGGTGAGTCTGACCTTCTGATGTTCCTGCAAGGATTTTGGGAAGATTTCCCTGCCTTCAGTTGCACTGTTCCTCCCCACACACAATCATTACATTGGGCTCTAAACCCTGTATATTTGTATTTTTCCATCTCCTGATGGCTCACTCTCCAGTTTTACATGGAGGAGCTGGGAGAGGAGAAAGGACCATGAGACACAAGGCTGTGGTCCCCTGGAACACGCCCTCAGGGCTTCCCTCTAAGTTTGCTCGAGCCCCAGAGGCTGCAGCACATACAGAGGCAGCCAATGTTCACTTTGAGTCCCAGCTTCCAGCCTCTCCAGCCAATGTGTGGCAGAGTCTTCCTTGGGAGAAGAAATTCAATGTCCCACCAAAAGCTTGGTTGCTGCTTCACCACAGTGATTATTGCCTCAGTTTCCAGCTGAAACATGAACATATTTTGTTTTTACAGTTCTCTGCTATTTTCTGCAGGGAGTGGCACACTTTGGCCAAGCAGAGCCATGCATGACATCATATTTTCTTATTGGCCTTTACTGCACTGCAATTGCCTCACCAGTTATTGCCACTTATTGCCAAGTAGCTGTTTCACCACCTGATTATTTATCAGCCTGCCTTCATGCTTTCCTGGGCACTGAGATTCACCTCACTTTCTCCCTCCTCCTTGCCAATGTTTCCATTCAAATGATGTTTTGTAAGCACATCTGCAAACATGTAGATTTCCTTGAAAAGGCAAGTCCACGACTTGCTCATTTAGAGCAGGTGATCAGTTACCAAAGAGATAAATTGGTCTGAGGTTAATCTATTATCCTGTCAGGGGCTGTTGCAATTTTTAACAGACTCAGAACCTAGAGACCTGTTAAAGCCCCTTCCCTCTAAATATAAATATATGATAATCTCAATATCCTTCAAGAAATAAACTCTCTTCTTGGCTGTAATTATTGTGACCTTGCCATTGCAATGCAAAGGGTACCTGAAAATACAGACCTGCTAAATCCAAGTTTTCAAACCCCAGAGTAACCAGAGTTCAAACTGCACAGTTTTTAATCTATTTTTAAATAGATTAAATAGATTTAAAGCAGTGCTGTGAGATTTGAGGCCTTCTTTGAGATTTTGTAATCTGTGGGTCTGCTAATACTGTAGCAGTTGACTGTGTGCACTGACACCAACTGCAGCATCATCAGGGGCTGTAGGATGCTCTGGGAACAGCATGTCCTCTCCAGGCAGGCTTCTCCAAAGGGCTCTGTTCGCTTTGACCAGAATGGACTGCCAGGTTTTTATTACACATAGGCCACTGTACCATGGGAGATTTGCAGTTTCCCCAGTGCTGCTGTTCCCTGAGCCCACCCCACTGACTACACAGCATCACATCCCAAAATCCCTGGAAGTGCCAGGCCCACCTCAGACCCTTGCAGTGTAATAAATGGCAAGGTGCAGGGGCACATGAGGAAAGGCTGCTCTTATGGCAGGGTGCACGGTGCCCTGGAGAAGGGAGAAGGTGAGGGGTGGTTTTGCATGATCACCCCTGGGGACAGCCCCAGCAGTGCCAGGCACTGCCTTGGCAGAGGATGGGGCAGAGCTGTGCTCTGTGTGCCCATGCAAAGGGGAGCTGCTCGTGCTCCATGGGGTTAACACAGCATTGAGATTACCCAGGTGCAATTCCCTCCACCTGCTCCGTGGCTGCTCCTCATGTCCAGCAGTCAGGCACTGGGGCTGGCTGGTTCATCCATCGGTCTCGGTCCACGGGACAGCTGGCTGCTGCTGCCTTCATACAGCTGAGGCACACCATGGCAGTGTGGAGAGGGCACAGAAATATTCTCCATACTGCAACTGCTGTCAGGCTGGCAGCAGCAGACAGAGCAGAGTTTTCCCATGGTTCCTGACTTTCCTGTCCATACTAGGGGTGAGGTGCCAGCCTGGCCCCCTGCTGCTGGCTGGCTCTCAAGGGTGGGGAAGTGGAAGGGGCAGCCTGGGCTTAGCTGGAGCCTCTCTGACCCAGACATGAAGCATGGTGCCATTTTGGCAATGCACTTTGTCCTCCTGTTTTTTGAGCCAAGAGTTTATAAACCCACAGGGAGAATAATCTCTTCTTCCTCTCAGGCACTACCAGTCCTGCTTTTGGCTGCAGACACTTCTTTGGTGCATGCCCCTGAACTGCAAATGGGTCTCTGCTGCCACTTTCTCTTGGCTTATCAAAGGAAAGAAAAAGAAAAGATAAATCAAGCAGATCCTTGCTGTTTGCTTTTCCTCTTCAGGACCTAATTACACAAAGGGAACAGCAGTTTGTCAGCCTGGCCAGTGCCACCCTCCTGCCCACCCCTTTTTGCCCCAGAATCAGCAAAGTGGCTGCTCCAGGTAAATCCCTGAGAAGCAGGAGGCTCCTGTTGCCTGCAGGCCCCATGGGCATCTGCTGACTGGAAGGCAGCTCCACATGTTCCACCATCTTCAAGGGACATCTTGGGTTCAGGGTCACATCATCTCAGGCACATCCCCATCTTCCTGACATTGGTCTCAGGGTCTTTCTGCTGTTCACAGATACAGGGGCAAGTCTGTGCTGGCAGCTGTGGAGGGACACCTGGACACAGCACTGAAGAGAAATGGAACCTTCCCTCTGTCCTCACCATGACGGGAGTCCCCACCAAAGCTGCACATCCCCAACAGCCTGGCCCAGCCGGGATCGTTACATGAAAGGCTGACTAGAGCTACACCCTGTTTATTTCCATCCCTGCTCTTTCTGTCACAAGCCCAGGAAGCCCAAACTATTTACCTGATACAAAGGGAAGCAACAGAGTGATTCAGACATCAAAAAACTTTTCATTTCTCACAGGGAAGATAAATACTGCTCCTTTGCAGTAAGGGAATTGTTTGGCAGTGCCAGTACCAGGACAGAATGTGTTGTTCTCCTGGTTGATGTAGGATTGTCAAGGCCAGGCCACCCATGAGCTCAGCCATCAGGCAGAGGCAATGCTGGCATCTCCAAAGCCTGATGGGGGTTTCCAACCTCTATAGGTCTTAAAAGATTAACTTCTGAGTGGCTATTCTAAAAAAAGGGATAAAACTTTGCCAAGCAGCTGCAAGATGCCATGGGAAGGTGAGATGAGGAGTTACCCAGTCTATGGTACCCAGCCTCTTACAGTGGCAAGAAACCATGCAGCAGATGACCCCAGATGAGAAGTACAAAGTCTCTGGTTCATGTCCAGAACATTTCCAGACACAGTGCAATGAGCCTTGACCAGCCTCACCTCCACAGAGCAGCAGCATCACTCACAGAACAAAGGCCTGGTCATGCAGGAAGCCCTGGGCAGCATCCCCAGCTCAGCACCAGGAGCTAGCTGCCTTTGGTGAGCTACCCCAAAGTCCTGGGTCCAGAATGTGGGAGCTTGATGGAGCAGCATTCCCTCATGAGTGGGCTGGAGAGGTACAGAGGGACTCGCAGGTCTCATCCTGCACCCTGGACAGGGCTGTAGTCCTGGTTCCTATAGCCCAACCCAGCACTGGGCAAAGGCACTCAGCTGCCCCAGTTCCTCACTCTCCTGGAGAACAGCTGTAACATCCTTTGGCACTGGACAAAGCTCACTGACAGAGCAATGGAAGGGTGAAGCCTCTCTGAATATCTTGTTCATGGTGTTTAGACAGCACTGCCTATGGGCCAAGGCACAAAGAGATTGGATTGCCATGGCCACAAATTATAGAACTTTTGGTGCTTCAGATGATCCCGGTCACGTGGGATCAATTGTGGTGGTTAACCACTCTGCAGTATCTACCTCAAGCACTTCTGCCACCTGCTTCCCTTTCCATTTCAGCCACAGCTGAAAGTCTTCATGCAACCAACAATTTCTCTAAGGACCGAAACTCTTTGCTTACTGTTCTGCATTTCAGCTCGAAAGGGAGGATCTTTCCTCTGTGCAGTACCAGTGGGGTCCAAAAATAGCCGGAAAATTCAGTATTTTGGTGTGCACAAGTAAAAGCCTATTTACTTCAAATACTGTGCTGTCTCCCAGGGGCAATCATAAGGCTACAGTTTGTAGAGCACTACAGTAATGAAAGCCCCAGAAATACCACTGGAGATGGAAAGGTCAGGTGATTTAATAGGAACCATACGTGCTGCTCCAAGTTTTCTGAGTAATCCAGCTTCTGCATGTCCTCGCTGCATTACAGACATGATGCATCATCTCCCCTTCCCTTGGCTTCGTTAGGGGGACTGAATCTCCCCCGAGACCCTAACTGCTTCAAGTGCTCTCTGCTCTATTTATATTTGATTTTACCCAGTGGTTTCAAGCAATACTGATCCTGAATGACTGTTGATCTAGGGCTGTAACCTGGCTGACATCTGCTTTGAAGGAGTTGTGTGCAGGTCTGTTTGAGTAACATTACACAGGGCAAAGAGGACTCTGCTCTTCAATTAAAGGCTTTATAATGATCCAGTCAATACAATGTTTTTCTTCACAGACAGAGCCATGTGACCACGATGGTTTTCATATCTGTGGACTTAGTTTCAGGCTAATGTGTATCTTTCCCCTGTCTTTGTGTTGGGTCCTTGCCTCAGCTGCTCCTTCCCTCGGTTTCCCCTTTACAAACTGGTCACAGCTCCCCTCACTTGGGCCAAAGTACTGCCAAAAGCTTGATAACCTACCCTGCCCTATCTGAAAACGGATCTTTCCTGCCCTGCCTGGTGGAAATAACTGCAGCAGGCCCCACTGCTGGCAACCCTGGCATCTAGGGGTCAGCAGAGAGGGGGAGGAACATTTATTCCCTTCTCGATGGACACAGACCTGCTTCACGCCTGGGCAAAGCCCCGCCTGCCGCAAGGGCAGAGGCACGGCTCAGTCTGTGGTGGGGGAGGCTGGGGGGCAGGAGGAGCACAGAGAGCAGACAGATGGCTACACAGCCAGCCCAGTTATTACCGGAATAAATTGGGTAAATCACAGGCTAAGCAGTTGCTCTCCCTGCGGTAGAAGAGGATCTGACACTGTGATTGAAAATTAGCAGCATCTCGGAGGCAATCACGGCGGGGAAGCTCGCTGTGCTGGGAAGCTCCGCTCAGCCGGGGGTTGCACTTGGACTGTGTTATTACTGCACCTTAAACCACAAGAACAAAATGTTTGGGACGTGCTAATGATACCAGGAGAAACAGAGGCATTTTGATTTGGTAGTAATTGTAGTAATTATTTGCTGCCAGGGCAGATATGAATACGATATAATGGGTCTGATTATTTATCAGCATTCAACACCAGAAAGAAAACAATGCTGGTAAATAGCAGAGAGTTTATTTTGGGGAACTGTTTAAAGCCAAGAAAGGATAAAACATCTCTGTTCAAAACAGGGCCTGTGGAGGCTCTGTGGCAAAGATCTGAGAAAGGCTTTCAGGCTTCACAAGAGCTGTATATGACTGAAGTTTGGCCCTGATGTGTTTGGCTTGGTGGCACTGCCAAGGCCAGGTTTGCTGAGCAGCCTGCCCTTGGGCAAGACCTTGACCAACATATTGCCAAATGTCACCCACTGGCAAAGAAACCACCCAGGGTAGAACACTTCGGCAACCCATTTTGGAAAAACTTAGCAAAGATGCTCCAAACACTTGCAGGAGCACACAAACAGGAGAGCTGTAGGCACATCAGGACATCACATCAGCAATACTCACCATCCCCCAGTGGGGAGAAAATGCCTGTGACACTCCCTGCTGTAGCTTGCCAGCCCACTCCTAGGCCACTAGACCAAGGACAGATGCTGACCAGCCCGCCTTGGAGGGTCTGCAGAACAAGCCAGGCAAGGCAAGCATTGCTCCTACGGGATCCTTTGGTAGAAAGCAACCTTCCTCCCATTGCAGATGGCAACCACATTCCTTTCAAAGGGGCTTTGTTGTCTCCATTCACCTCCCTGTTTGGCAGCCAGCTCCCAGGGCACTTTCAGTTCCTCCACTCACCCAACCTCAGAGCTAATGTGCTGTGAGCATGTCAGATAGAACATGCAATCAGTTCTGGCCAACCCACTAGCAGACCCAGCTGTTATTGCAGCAGGCACTGATGTGAGCAGCCACAAAAGCAAACAGATCTTTGGGCTCCTCATGTGTCTGGAGCTGCCTGCACATCCTGCCCCAGGTTTACTGAAAACATGTGGTCAGATCCTGCCAGGCTGGCATGCAGCTACAGCCAGAGTGACCTCTCAAAGTATCCACAGCTTCTGTTTCCTCATGCCTTTGCCTGAATAAGCCCACTGAAATCTAGCTCAGGAAATGGTGCTCTACCAACCTTAAATGTTCTCATCATCACTGATGTTACTTCTGCAGAGCCTTGCTGCTTCAGCTGCATCCTCTTTGGCTTGCTGGGTTGAGGCTTACCACATGAGGGTTACCCATCACTGGAGGATGCTTGTCCTTGCTTTCCTAACATGTTCCTAAATTTCAAAAGGTAATTCCATGCATAACATACCCATCATAAGCCTGCAGCAGTGCTCAAACCAAACTCACTCTGTTCCTCTGACACATAAACACTGGCCTGCCACCCAGGACAGACCTCACACACTTCAGAAACCTGAGCCTGAGCCATGCCTTTGTGACCAACCTCTGCATACAGCAACCACAGATGATTCAGGCTGAGCCTGGCTGGGCCAAGGAACATGATGGATGCCAGACAGCCCTGATGAGCCAGGGTTCTCCTAGCAGGCCCCAGCACCCCCACAGAGGGCAGAGGGGATCTGCAGAATGCCCATTTGCAGCCATGCAGACAGATCAGCGAGTGGCTCAGGTTTCAAACACTCCCTCAGCAGCAGCGCAGTAGGTGAATGGGGTCACCCTCATCATCAAACACATGAAGGCCAAGCCACCACTGAGGCCTCCCCATGGAGGAATTCCTGGAGTTGTAAGGACAGTGAACCTGCATACAAGGCAGTGCTGGCATGCCAGGGTTGGTTGCTGGTGCATGTGCCTGTTTGGAGCTACTGGCCCACCAGGAACCCTGGGGGAAGCAGAGATGGGGCTGGCACACAGTGACCTATCCCAGAAAATGCCCCTCTGTTACCACCCTCCTCAACCAGAGGTGGCATTTGTGCATATAGTTTCCCTGGGAGTATTTTTCTTTTTTTGTCTTTCTTTCAAGTCTGTAGCTGTGTAAATACCAAGCAGGCACAGCATCCTGTGGCACAGGGTTCCCCAGTGCAACCCCACACTCTGTGCAGATCTGCCTCTGGTTGTTTGCTTTGAACCTGCCACCTGCTACTTTTATTTGATGTCCCCGAAGTTCTTGTCTGAGAAGCAACAGAATACAATCACACTCTAATTTGTATTGAGATCACTTTGTCTTGAGTCACTGGTGTCCAGGTGCCTGCTTCTTTTTAATTCAATGCTGAAAGCTCCCAAGTACCTCAAGGGCATAGATCAGGCATTTGGAAATTTTTCTTCACTTTTCCAATCATTACTGGTGTGATGCACTGTAAAAGTCTGCCAGTTATCACCATAATGGATGAGACTGCAGAAACAGGAAAGAAATACCACCCTCGCCTTGGCATATATAACCCCTCTGTATGTCCTCCATGCCTCACTGCCTGCAGACACCTGTGAACACACAGCCCCATCCATGCCCCTCCCCTGCACAGGCTCTTCTGCTCGTGCTCCAGATGCACATCCACCAGCATCTGTCCTTCCAGAACCACATTTGCATGCATGCATGCCCCTTTATCTTTACTCCTCCAATACATCCTTCTGATTAAAATATAACTAATATGCCATAAATACAAACACCAAAGGCACATAAATGCCACTGTAAATGCACTGTGTCTGTACACCCATGCTGTATCAGCACATACCCCATTCAATCCTAACTTGACACACACCCTTGAATGCACTCTTCCACCCCACACCTTGCCACAACATGCTGTGCAGCTGCAGGAGGAGCAAAGGGAAGCCCAGCATTGTTGGAATAAGATGGAAATTCTGCTTCTCAGTTTTCCCTGTGCCAAACCATGTTTCAGTGGCCTCCATCGAGCCTGGGGTGAGAACCATGGCCCCAGCAGCACTGCCAGTTTTGCCTATTTTGCTAGTCAATCCCATAGGCAGGCAGATGGGTCAGCATGCAGCTGGCAACAGGGTGGTGGGTGGGTTTTCCAAGCACCACCATGCTTTGCAGCACGGAGGGGGTGGGTGTGCCACAAATGGCTTCACATGGAGCCCTGTCAGACTGACCCAGGTGAGCACAGGGCACCCTGCTCATGGGTGACTGTCAGAGGACAGAGATTGCTGCACGAAGGAAACACAGTGAGACAGAAATATACGTGTATATATATCACATGTGTGCAGGCATGTACATATATATATGTCAGAAAATGTTCGGACAACACAAAGAAGAGATGATCCCATGTGCAAAGGGACTCACTGCTGCTCAGGGTATATATTTAACAACCCATTTTTGACACTGCTGTGGTCTTGGTTCCTCTGTTACTTTTAAAAGGCCATGGTATTAACCTAATTAATTTACTTTAATTGGAGAACAGTATTAGCTTAAATGGCCCTGCTTAAACCATAGAGAAGCCGTAGCCAAGCTCTTCAAACAGCTGCTTGTCTCCATTCACCCTCCTGCAGATGGTGAACACAGCTGAGCTGCACTTTGGCACAACAGCCCTGCTCTCCTCACAGGGTGTTTTCTGCTCTGAAGGGAAACACCTGCACGTCTCCAAGCAAGATGGCTCAGAGCAGAGAGAGGACCCAGCTCAGAAGTTACAGCTGCCCTGCTGAGCCAGGACCCAAACCTGGTGGGAAGCCAGGAGCTCCAGTGAAGCAGAGGTCCTGAGGGACCCACACCAAGTTGACAATGCTCACAGTGCTTTGCTCAGACCTCAGCAGGCATCTCTGCCCGCTCTGGCAGAGGAGGAAGTGTCTGCACAAGCTGGTTTGGAAGCCACAGAGGTGAACAGCCCTGCACTGATGGATGGCAGAGGCAGCAATGGGGGGCAGTGGCTACAGCAAGGACCGTGGCTCAACGACCATAGCTCAGCTCTCATTTCCCAGGCTCTGCTCGTATTCCTGTGGGCTTTGGGAAACCGTTCCCACATGCCAGGGTCTGGCATCCAAATGAGGCCAACATCCTCACTCTCCTTTGCCAGTAACAGTGGTAACTACAGCTGAAAAGTACCTTGTAAGATCTTCACGAATACCCCTAACCTGCCTTCTTTGAGCTTCAGAGTTGTTGCCATATTGCAGTTTATTACCATGTTCCACCACAAAAACTGCCCTGTTGTGTTGTTAACCCAGAGGCCCAGCTTGCAGGGAGAGATGATGGGTGGGCACAATTAAACAAAATCCAAACACATGCTGGGGGCCCAGACAACAGCCCGGGAGCCAGCAGCAGCAGCTCTCCCCCAGCTCACTCTGGTCAATGGGCTGGCTGTGCAATGCCCAGCTGTGTGCCAGCTTCCTGCCCTTCACCAGCTGTACCCTGGCTTCAGAGTGCTAGGTGTCCATACCCCCAGCCTAGCAGATACAAGGTCAATGCATCCCTCCCTCTCAATATACAAAATAGATTTACAACAGGCTTGACCTGGCAGGGCTCTACAGATGATCAGAGTTTGTGGAGTCATAGCCACCACCATAGTTTTGAATGGCATCTGGGGCCCCAAGGGTGGATGTGCTGAGGGATCAGGTGGTGCTGGAAGAAACAACCCAGAGAAAAGCATTCTGTAAGGGATGCACAAGAGCAGAGGCTTGGGGGAGCCAGCAAGTCACTGTTCAACCCCTGCAAAACTGGCCAAGGTCAATTAACAAGCTGCAGCTGACAGAGAGGGGAGGATTTCAAGATAAGAGAGATGGCAAGAAGCCTAGAGGAGATCAGAGCTTGGAGGGAAGAATGGAAAAGGCCTCCTGGGAATGAATCTAAGTAAGACTGCTAAGGAAATTTATGCTAATATCTCTCAGGAGGCCTTGGAAAGGGGACGTAGGTAACAGCCTTGTGAGATGCTGGTGAAGATACAGAGTTAGGAGTGGGGAGGAAGACACAGGAATTAGCTCAAGTAAATAGCAATGGGTGGGGAATGCACATTACAAGTACCCAAGATGGGGTATTTAGAGCAAAATGCAGAGGAAGGGGTGAACTATAGCTAAATTATGGAGAAGGGAAAGTGCTCTGGCTGTAAACAAAAGGACTGTGGAGAATTTCAGCACAGATATGCAAGACTTTGTGAAGTTAAAATTACTAGCCAAAGGCCATTTGGGTAGTTACTCACCCTTCTGTTTCGGGTGGGCTGGAAACCTCCAGTCAGGCTACATATGACTCGCCCAAGCAACAGGCAAAGCACCCTCTCAGTGAGGGAAGCATCAGTGAGGGACAATATACCATACCTCAAATGGAGTATCTGGCATTCATTTTGGAGAAGCTCTTCATTTTCAAAGCCATTTGCTTGCAGACATGGCCTCCTTGCATGGTGGAGTGCTTGGGACTGGCTGCTCTGTGTCAATCAATGCTCATTCTACTCCACCCCCTCCATACCCCTGCCCACAAACACCCAGAAGATGCCAAACCAGAGGTGTGAATATAGCAGCTGTTACACTTTATTTCATTCTGGGGGTTTAATTTTTTTATTATTTTTTTCTTCTGATTGAAAAAAGAAAAGACACAGAAAAGTTACAAAAGTAGTAAAAGGCAACAATATCGGCAGGACATCTGTGTTCCCTGCTCCCACCCAGGGCAAGGCAGCCTGCCCCACCTGCAGGCTGGCAGGAACACACCTCTGGGCCCCAACACCTCGGCAGCTCTTGCTGAGCAAAGCCTGAGGCTGCAGGGCCATGCAGGGGCTGCCACCCCAGCCATGTGCACAAGGAATGTGCCTCTCAGATGGGTACCAGGCTATAGCTGTCCCATCTCCTGAGCACAGGGATTTGGTCCAAAGGAGGAACGCTTCCTGTCCTGCACTGGTCAGCTTGATCTGGCAGCAGTTAAAAAGCTGAGGTGTGCCATCACAACAAGATAAGCAGAATTTCTACAGGGGCAGGAGGAATGAGCAGAGGAATTGTGCTCTCTTGGAAACAGGGACTTGCAGGGAACCATGACAGTCTGCCTGAGGTCCCTCACCAGTAAATACAAGTGTCCTCTTGGAGGTGGTGCCGGTGCAGGGGTGGCCCAGCTGTAACAGTCTGGAGCCAAAGAGCAGGCAGAGCTGGGACAGCATCAGGACACACATCCCCTCACCACCTTGCCCAGCTGCTCTGCCTGCCTGAATGACAGGAGTTAGGGAGAAGAGGGTGGGGTGGGGGATTCAGGTCCCCAAGCCTACAGCCTTTGGACTTTCCCCAGGGGTGTCAGTGAAGGGCCCAGACCAGTTCACTGGGTAGGCTCCTACTGGCAGCTGGACTATTGGTCTCAACCAAAGAGCAGCATCAAAGACTCTACACTGAGGCAGATTTAAAACACCAAAAAATATTTTGTATTACTCACAGTTGCTCCTCTTGATCTAGACAAACAGTAAACTACTTGCTTCCCCTTGCACTCAGATACAGGCTCATGGTGGGGAATGCCTACACAAAGAGGTTACTCTCTCCACCAGGTGCAGCAAGAGGAAAGGCCTTGTACTTTTGCATCAACAGGAGAGGCAAGAGCTTGTTCTATTAACTCCTGCTTGTGGCACAAAACACACACATGCCTCAAGGGCAGATCCCAGTCAAACACCAGTGGTAGCAAGGCCTAGCACGGTCCCAACAGCCTCAGAAGTGTCTATGGAGAAACGCTGCCCACCTTCACTCAAACTCCCCTCCCGTTTCTTCCACCAACAGCCACAAAATTGACTGCTTTTTCCCATTCCTTGCTTCACCTGGGAATATTGTTCCACTGATACTAGAAGAGTGTACCTGAATTCAACAGCTAGCCTAAATAAGGGGAGTGGAAAGCTTGCTGAAGACATCAAATTGGTTTGAGTTTGGTGGTTTGGCAGTTACCTCCACCACCATGTAGTGGGACAATACTAAGGAAATGTGTTACATACCCAGGAACACACACTGCCTCAGCAGAGAGGAGATCCATGAGCACACAGTCACCCCCAAGTTCTTCTCTTTGATGATGCTGAGAGGACTGAAGGTAGGTGCTGCGTTTTCCTGGATGGCTCAATACAGATCTTCCAATTCTAGAATTTTATTCTAACCCCAGATCTACATATCTCTCACTCTCCCATATCAATCTCTTTTTGGACACTATCACTGACCAGCCAGCAGATCATCTGGAATGCACAGCTAAATGAACCAGTTACTCCACACACCTCCCTGTCCCAGGGTTTTCCACTTAAGAGAGCTTGATGTGAATGCAATTATAACAATCTCAGAGAAGGATCTTCTTGTTTTGCAAGCAGCTCTGTATAGCCTCTTTCTCCAGTCCTGAGCTCACTTCTGAGAGGGAGAAGTGTCAGGTCTGTAGCAAAGGACTGTAGACTCAGGTATCCTTGGGAAAGTGACTGGATTTGGTTTCACAGCTTAATCACTCATCCTTGCTGCCATGCAGGATATACTAACCCTGAACACCTCCTGGGTATCTTCAGTTACCACCATCCTCGTGTTTGACACTGCCTTGGTGGCAGTTCTTGCAGTTTGTGGACCTGACTGGTTTGCTTTCCCCTGAAAGACAAAGCTCACTCCCTTTGCCACTGCTCAGATCCATCAGTGGTGTGAGAACAGGCACTGCTACCGAACCATTCGCTTCCTCCTGCCAGAGCAGCTGCATTGCAAAGATGTGCCATTGGCCCTTCTTCTCCCACCCCTCCCCTTGGGAATCACCACCTCCCCTTCTCCCTGCCAGGCAGGACACTGGTTGATAGTTCCTGAGGTTTTTTGGAGAAACTCCTTCAGTAGGCACATGACGGTTCTTCCACCGGAGCTATCGGGCTCAGCGGCTTCAAGGTGCTGAGGGAACGGAAGGCAAAAGTGGAGGGATCATACACAAAGTGGGGTGGCGGGCGGCCTCCGTTGATGCTCTGCAGGGGAATAAGAACAGGCATAAAGTCAGTGCTCACATCAGCTGCAAACAGTGAAGTTCTTGCCTTGAGTGCTCTGCCATCCCCCTCTCTGATACAATTACACCTCCTTTGGTTCCAGACTCTACAGTTTGATGAGGAATGACTGGGAGATGCTTGGAGGAAAAGATCCCACCCCCAAGGCCTTACAGACTGGTTTCTACCATGGCCACTAAAGACCATTCTCTCCTCTTCTGCTCCCAGTGTTCAGAGCAGGTCCAGAGTAAGGAGGTCAGAAATAGCCATGTACTCCCTGCACTGTGTGATAGGACAGAAATGCTGTTTTCACTAGGCTGTGCTGGGATATGTGGATCCCAGAGGAATTACGGTGCCAAAGAAGTTATTCCACTCTGTTAAATGTGAAGAGCTTTCCTTTTATTTTTCAGGGACTTTGGTTGGTTTCTTTCCTTATGCAAGCAGAAGCACTAGTGGGACAGCTACTTCACTGATACTTTTTGGCCAGGAAAGGACATCTTGCTGCTCTATGGTCCAGGAGAGTGTTTACTCATGATTCTGTAGAGTTCATTCCCAAGGAATATGTGGGAAGTTCAGCAGCTCAGAAACTCATGCAAATGTCCTCTATCTCATCTCACTTCCATCATTCTTGGGAAGGGCTTTACCACTATTTTCACAGAGGTTAGGAAAAAACCCAATGAGAAACAGGTTAGAAAAAACCCCAAAACCTACAGGTTGGGCAGAGAAGTGATTGAGAGCAGCCCTGCAGAAAAGGACTTGGGGGTGTTGGTTGATGAAAAACTCAACATGAGCCGGCCCTATGCACTCACAGCTCAGAAAGCCAATGGGATCCTGGGCTGCATCAAAAGCAGAATGGCCAGTAGGTCAAGGGAAGGGATTCTCCCCCTCTACTCTGCCCTTGGTGAGACTCCACCTGGAGTACTCTATCCAGCTGTGGAGTTCCCATCAGAAGAAGGATATGAAATTGTTGGAGCAAGTCCAGAGGAAGACATGAAGTTGTTAAGAGGACTGGAGCACTTCCCCAACAAAGACAGGTTGATAAAGTTGGAGCTGCTCAGTGTGGAGGGAAAAAAGGTAGCATGGAGACCTCCAGTGTCTGGAAAGGGTCTACAGGGAAGCCAGAGAGAGAGTGTTCCTCGAGTACTGTAGTGACATTATAAGGAGTTACGGGTACAAATTGGAAGAGGTGAAATTTAGTCNCAGAGGAAGACATGAAGTTGTTAAGAGGACTGGAGCACTTCCCCAACAAAGACAGGTTGATAAAGTTGGAGCTGCTCAGTGTGGAGGGAAAAAAGGTAGCATGGAGACCTCCAGTGTCTGGAAAGGGTCTACAGGGAAGCCAGAGAGAGAGTGTTCCTCGAGTACTGTAGTGACATTATAAGGAGTTACGGGTACAAATTGGAAGAGGTGAAATTTAGTCTAGATATTAGGAAGAAATTCTTTCCTGTGAGGGTGGTGAGACATTGGAACATGTTGCCCAGGGAGGCTGTGAATGCCCCAACCCTGGCAGTGTTCAAGGCGAGACTGGATAAGGCCTTGAGCAGCCTGGCCTGATGGGCTGAGCTCTTCACATTCTATGTGATTCAGACTCGGCTCTGATACTGACTCCCTATTCCTTTTCTAGGCCTTTCCTAACTAGAACCATGATCTCCTTTGCTTAGCCTGCACTGTGCGACTGTTCCTCAAAGAATAAGGCTTTTTAGGAATCATTACCAACTCTACTATCTCACAGAAGACAGAGGTTCATTTAGCACTTCAGATTCAGGTATATCACACAGCTGCAACCACCTAACAGCACGGCAAGGTGATGTTTGATTCCTCCACCTCTCCTCTGCCTGGGTTTTAACCTGTCATTACAACACACAAATATCCCCAAAAAATTGCTCAGATGGTTTGTCTGAGCAAACACACACAGCAAATCAGAGTGAGCTAAGGAAGTGTCCAAGCCAGGCCCTGAGTGCTGCAGTAACTGCAGCAGGATCTGGAAGCCTCTTGTCTCCAGGCTCTTGGTCACAGCTCAGCCCCATGGGGAGCAGCCTTCATGTCAGGAAAGACCTCTAAAAGCCAGTATGGGCAGCGTGTTCCCACCTAGTTGGTACCTCTTCTGCAAATTAAGATGGGCACTTGAGGATGGAAAATGCCAACATGTGCTTGGCATCAGCTGTGCCTGGAGTTTCAGCCAGCAAATCATGCCCTGCTACATCCCCCTGACACCTTGGCCAGCAGCATAAGAAACAAGAGAGGCAGATTTAAGGGCCTTTACTCAATAGCCACCTGCTGTGGGGTTATATATGGTGTATGCTCTGGCAGGCCTCAGAGCTGGAGGGTAACATAGCAACCCCTATTCAAAGCTAAGGGGCAGAATAAATCAGCACATTTGTCCTTCTCCAGAGCAGAGAAGGTCCCCTGCCAGTGCCAAGAGGGAATGGGAACAAAGAACCTGGCAGTCCTCTCCATTTTGAAATGCCAGACAGGATTAGGGAAGGCAGCTGAATCTGTTCATTTTTGGCAGACGGCAGATAAAGAGACTGGGGAAAGATAGGTCCAAAGGACAGACAAAAGTCATCTACAAAACTCACCAGGCTTTGGGTGGGAAGTTGTGCTATGGTTTCTCTCTGGATCTTATTCTGGAACCAATGTGTGAAGCAGAGAGCCTTCCCAGCACACTGGGAACAGATGGGCACAGAACAAGGGTTGAGGTTGAAGGTCAGGGATGTGAGAAGGCACAGGAAGATGCTGAGATTTACGTGTAGTCAGGCTGCTGCAAGTGAGGCTCAAAATGCAGCCAATCCTGCCTCTTCATCATGGCACCTCTCAAGCAGCCACAGGATGACCACTGGCTTTCAACAACAGCAGCAAGGGCAGAGTGAGAAAGGGCCTGTGCCCAACTGCAGGCAGTAAGAGAAGAGGCAGTAACCTGACTGCCCTCACCCATAGCAACACCCTGATCAATGTGCACTCCTTTATAACCCTGAGCAATAGAGCATCCTCGTGCACCTGCTCCCTGCACCTCTGATACCACCCTTGGTGGTGGTAAAAAATCTCCAAATCCCTCAACTTGCAGAGGAGCATTTTCAGACTCGAGTTCATATCCAGCTCTAGGGATGACTAGGCCTGATCTGGCTTAGTCCAAGACACCATTTGGGATCACAGCATGTGGTGGTCTGGTTCTGATCAGTAGCACAAGGCAAAGCTCTGTAGATGTATTTCCAGAACAAAAACGGATCGAGCCACCTGCCAGAGAGGGGAACTCATTCCTGCCACCCTGTCGCTTGGGCCAGCTGCCTCCCTGTAGTCTGGACGAGCATCCCAGCCAGCATGCCCTTCTCCTTGGGCACACCATGCCTGGGACTTTGCTGTGACCAGAGAAGGGTGTTAAGAGTTGCTGCCGCCGCAGCAGGCCCCAGGGAGCTTGCCATAAACCTGCCTGACAGCCCCTGGTGAGCAACCCCAGGCCAGCTCCTGCAGAGGCGCCTCAGAGCACAAACAATGCACACTTGACATTAAAGGCTCGTGTGTTCACTCTAATGGCATCCCGACAGCTGGGTACCGCTCACAGAACGGAGCCTAATATGGGCCCTGTGCTCATGGAAATCATTAACCAGAGCCCTCCATTTGCTAAGCAATGTATTTACACAGCTGGAGAACGGCCCGAGTCAGACTCACTGGGCTGCCACAGGAGAGCACACAGGCTCAGACAAACGCTCTGTCAAACACACGTGATCGCTTGCACATACTCACCTGCCCTCACACGCCTCAGGCTCTCCCCAGTACACAGGCGCTTCCCTGGTCACTTGTCCACGTCCCTCTGCGCACACACAGACTCCTCCTGCCTCGGAAATCATAAGGAGGGATGTTCCACTCATACAAATCCTGCCTGCTTGTAAAGTAATTCAAGCCATGCAGGGCTGGAACTTCACAGCATCCAGGGGATGGTCTACGGCACCACAGCTCATCACTGGCTCATACAGCTGCCCAGAACACAAGGTAGTTCCAGCACGTGAAGATACCCACACTGCCCCACTGCACACCCTATTTGAGTCAGATGAGCCCCTAAGGGAGGTAAACTCATCTTACATATGTTTCAAGCAACTTTGCACAGACCACCTTGGTCAAGGATGCCTCTTCACCCATGTACATGTGCCTACATGTACACTCCTGCCAACATGAACTGTCCTCATCAAAAGCATTATCACCTTTAAATACAA
Organism: Pycnonotus jocosus; assembly: GCA_013400435.1. Lineage (NCBI taxonomy): Eukaryota > Metazoa > Chordata > Aves > Passeriformes > Pycnonotidae > Pycnonotus > Pycnonotus jocosus. The sequence goes on from VWYP01007919.1 coordinate 34,674, forward strand.
GGAGGCGAATAAACAACCAGGTTTGAAAGTTATCTGAAGTGTATTAACAAAGAAGCACACCCAAAGACAGTGAGTGGAAGGAGGTGCTTCAAAGAAGGCCAATAAGATTAAACATCACAGAAGAAATGCCAATTTCAATCATATCAGCAGCTCTCAGAAAACAGACAAATGCACAACTGTTCCATAAACCCATCTGTAACATAACTGTACATTTCAACAAGGAAAGAGTATATAGGAAGAAGACAAATATGTAAAGCTAAATCTATTAATATGAAGCCATATTCCTCCCAGAAACAGGTCCCTTACTTCATATGAAGTCTGGGAAAATATCCCAAATGCAGACAGTAACATGATTTTGGTCTCATGATTCCATAGAGTCACGGTTCTCTTCTTCGGACAAAGCCAAAGTGAGCACAGGTCCAAGTGAGCTTTCAGCTGTGGGAATGACAATCCCCACAGGAGGAGGGCAATGCAGTTACTCAATGCAACAATGTCTTCGAAGGGAGTGGTGTGCTAGGGGTGATGGAAAATTAAGAGCACTCTTTGGTCCTCTTTCTTAAGAGCTCTAGTATCCTGATGGGATTCAAATCCAGATCAGCTCGCACACTCTGCCAACTCATCCCTACTCAAGGCCAATCCAGCACAGGAGTCCCTTCTCTCCTACTCTTGGGCCCCAGTGGTTGGGAAATGCTGCTGAGCTCCACCTAAAGGATGCTGCCTTCCAGTGGTGGGTGAATGATCCCTTTGCAGTCTGCAGACTCACTTGTTAAAACTCCTTTGGGATGAAAGGCACCATGCAATTGCAAGCTGTAAAGGCGCATCCGATTCCCACCACCACCCTGTGTGGAAAGGAATAAATCCCCAGAATAGTTTTGGCAAGGACAGATGCCTGCCTGGGATGCTGCCTGTTTGTGAGACAGCTGCCTTGCCCAGGAGTCGGCAGAGCCAGAGGTTGCACCAATATTCAGGCAGGGCACAGAAAGAGCAAAGGCTGTCAGACTGCACAGAGGAACATTTACAGATACACTGATTTAAGTCCACTTTGTCCTCCTTCCTCTCACCCCTGCTAAGTGTTAGAAAATAAACTTCTTCACTCTTCAACTTTGATATGTGAAGCCATCAGCTGTGAGCAAGGGAAGGGGACCCACATGCCTGCTCTCAGTTACATCTGTAATTCCAAACATGATTCTGACCAGGCCACTTCCCAACATCTCTGCCTCAGTTTCTCCAATGCATAATACATACATGTCTTGGTTTCTGCTGGGATAAAACTAATTTTCTGCCTAGTAGCTGGTGTATCCTGTGGCTTAGATTTAGGATGAGAATAATGGTGATAGCAATAACTAAATATATCAGTCTGTTAAGTACTGTTTACACTAAGTTAAGGACTTCTCAGCTTCTCATGCCCTGACAGCAAGAAGGTTTGGAAGGGCATGAGAAGACAGGAAGAAAACAGCCAGGACATCTGACCCAAACCGGACAAAGGACTTTTCCATACCATATGATGGCACAAGCTGGTGTTTTGCCTTCCCAAGTAACCACTATGCAGTCCTGCTTTCCTGGAGGTGGCTGAACACCTGCCTGCCCATGGGAAGCAGTGAATGAATTCCTTGTTTTGCTTTGCTTGCATGCACGGTTTTTGCTTTCTCTGTTAAATCATCTTCATCTCACCCCACAAGCCATCTCACATTTACCCTCCCAGTTCTCTTCCCCATCCCACAGGGGTAGCAAGTTAGCAACTTCATCATGGAGTTAAGCCACAACAGTACATCACAACCAGGCAGCTGGGATGAATTAATTAACTTCTAGGTGTCTCAACCTTCTGATGAGAGGCGATTGCTTTTCAATTACAGTCTTGCTTCAGGCAGTTTTCAAGAAACAGTCGCTGGCAAACAGGACCAGCTCCTCCAGTGGAGCAACAATTCACATTTAACTGCTTATTCATTAACTCTGATAGGGCCTCTAACAATTTATTCCAGTCACAGACCTGGAGCAGCTCAAGGAGGAACTTTTCACAGGCAAACTCCTCTCCTCCTGAAGTCTGTCCTCCACTTTCAGGTTCATATGGCATTTCATTTCAAGGAATAGTTTAAAAATCGACCATGCCAGAGCTTGATTTTATGACTACTCTTTTCCTTTCTCTTCCAAGAAAAAAAAAAAGGTCATCTCCAAATGTTGTTCTGAAAGGGGACCCCAAACTTTGCAGTAAGCACTGTTTTCTTATGTTTTTCATCACCCTCCCCTAAAAGACTGAAAGGCCTGTCTGCCATCACCAGCATAAGGCTGCCTAACACCTATTTCATTCCATAGCACCACACTGCAAAGCACAGGTCAACGGTTTACAAACACATCACTGTTCCTCTTAGAAAGGTTAAAAAAAAATTATAAAAAATCAAACATTTGCAAATGTGTGTGCAGAGCTGTCAGGTGGCAACTACCAGACTTACAGAGGTGCCACCAGACAGACAACACTGAACCTTTTTGGAAGGTACTTCAAAGGGCCTAGCAGATGCTTGTTGGTCATTTGCCCAACAACAGAAATAGCCAGTTTCAGCTCTGGGTCCTTGCTGGCACCAGCATGATATAAGCCTTTCTTCTCCTCTCTCACACATCTTTAGATATGTCTTTGACAAAGCTGACTGCAAGCTTTGATTCTGCCTGCCTGACAACCTGAAGGAAAGAGGCTGCCCAAATAAAAGGGACAGATGGGTCATTCAGAGGGGCAGTCTGTCATTGCTCCCTGGCCAAGTTGGGGAACTCGCCACTCCAGGGTCTCAGTAAGGATCACGCTCTGAAGGCAAAACAAATCTCTTAGGAACAAGCGAATGAACTCATATTTCCCTACTATTGAGCTGTGTCTTGCACTCACTTTTTTTCCTTCTGGTAAGAAAGGTAAGCCTATGCTTCCTGCATACCTGCAGCAGTTCCTGCAAATACTGCAGGGTCTGCATGTGCCTGAGCAGGAGAAGAGGCAGGCATGAGAGTAGCTCCAAACAAACAGACACAGGCAAGGCACAATCTGGCGCTAAATCTTCAAGTGCATCGGAGTAGAGACCTTGATTTTGGTCTGTACACAAGTGACACTACCCCACCCTCCCCTTCCTCTCCACCCTCCCCGTTCCAGCCCTTGCTGTGTAGCAGGAACACCCTCCTCTCAGAGAGATCACCCCAGTCCTCCTCCCTTGGGGCCAGGAACCCCAGGTACCATGCTTCCCACAGAGTCCGCACGTGGTGCACACTTGGGCGTGTGCAGCTTCCCGTTTGCATGAGGCCAGGGCAAGCAGATTCCCTCTGGCCAGGCAGGCTGGCACAGAGCAGCACGCTGCTTTCAACTTGAAGGGTACACAAATTAAACCTGCAAAGTGAGGATTAATTAGCCTGGCAGGAGCAGGCTGCGAACACACGCTGACATAGTGCACTTGCCTCTGGACAAACCACCCCAGCTGTGGAAGCCAAGCACAAGAAGTGGGTGCATTATGGGAGAGGTGTGTGGGAAAAGAGGATCACAGCTCTAGGGAGTGGGAGAGGCAACGGGTGCCAGGTTCCCACAACCACGCAAACAAGGGTGCAGGAACAACTGCAGTGGGCCTGGATGCAGTGAGCAGATGTGCCTAATCAGCCATCTTGGACTTGAAGCTCTGACAGAAAACAGTGCCTCTCTGTGACCCTGTGCCATCCCCTACATCTCTCTCTCTCTCTGCTCCATCACCCAGATGTCATTAAATCTCACCCTCTCTCTGTGAAACATCTAGCCACTTTCCATTTCCTTGAACCACACAGTGCCACTGGCCATAGCCACCACTGACACAAAAGGCTCTCCCAGAGGCAACTGGGCTGCACCTTGTTCCTACCACTCCCCACCTCCCCCTGCTCTTAAACCAGACCCACAACCCACATCAGACCACAAAGCAGGAACAGAGCTGAAAATAGGAAGTCAGCCTCCTCACTCACCAGCCACTTGCTACTTTCATGGTGCTGTGTGGATTACAGAGCTCTTGCTCACTCCACAAAGTCTGTTCTGTGGGCACTTACATGATTCAACAGGTGCAAGGGCATATGTGGCAGGAATTTATGAAAAGTAGGAAGCAATAAAAGTTCTTATCCTTAGGAAACAGGAGAGAGACATGGCAGTCTCACTTCTACCTGCTATGGGCAGGCTAAAGGATGGTCAGCCTTTGCCATGAAATCCAGTAAAAGCCAAATATTTGGAGTAGTTTTAACAGACAAGAGACATTCCCTCCTTGGCTACACTGGACCCTATCCCACACTGAGGAAACTCTGGACAAAATCTTTTGTCAGGAATTATTCAGAACAAGGGCTAGGGCTCTCCAGGACCAACTATGATCTTCAGCAGGCAATTCAGTGGCTGGGGTGGGAGGAGCATAGGATACCCAAAGGGATATTCATGTTCCCACTTAGCAGAGGGCCTTCTCCATTTTGCTCAGCAGAGGCATGCCCATCAACTGGAGACAAGACATCACTGGGGAAACTAGAAGGCCAAAATCTCCATGAGGGGCTTCTGACCATAAAGTAATCCAAGGCTGTGACTGGCCAGGGAGGCCATTGTTGATTCTAAGATCAGGGTCAGCTTTAGACACTTAGTCACATACTAGAACCAACCAGGAAGGTTTGGGAAACTGTTAGCAAGCTGCAGTTTGGGATTTCTGCTGCCTGAGATGCCCAGACTGTTTATACTCATGGTACAGTATGAATAAGGACACAGTTCTAGAACCATGGATTAAAGTTCTTCTCATCCTCTCTCTCTTCAGGCAAATCACATTTTCTGCTGGTTTCTCAGTGTAACTCACTCTGAAATTGCAATCATGGTATTTATCTGCATATTTATATTCATCCAATTCTAAATGGTTGCACAGCTCCTTGGGAGCCTGTGATGGAAGGGGCAACATCTGTGTGTATATATATATATATAAATATATATATATTTATATATATGCATACACACACTGAACCTTCTGATTTTTTTCGAAATCTTTACTTTGTGCTGCACAGCCAGAACCAGAGGTTTGCACCAATACTTCTCTGTCACCTGGTATGCCTTGCACTTGTGAATAGCTCAGGCATCTGCCCAGAAGGCTCTGGCCAGCATACCTCCTGTTCAGCTCCAAGCTGAAAAGGCCCCTTGTTTTAGGAGAAGAAAAGCCAGCATGTTTCTGCAGTGGCCTTTCAGGATGCAGAGTAAGAGATAAGAGACAGGGAAGTCATTCGAGGGGTCTGGCCCCCATCCAAGCTGAGGGCGTTCTCAACATTGATAAGATCAAGGCAACAGCACAAGAGGTTTATGTTCCGATTTAAAATTTTTATTTTTACATAGCAGAAAACATCTCTCTGATCAGCCAGGTTATCAGATTGGCCTTGAAATCCTTCCTTCCTTTCTGCCAGCCCCAACAAGATCCTTGAGACACAACTTGTAAGTGCCTGGGTGTCTTCTACCCACCTACTGCTGTTAGGATAAGCTCAGCTCCACTAATCCCATTCAGAGACTGCATGTAGAAGTAAAACAGGAATAAAAGACAGACTTTTAACCCTCATCCCAAGATGGCCTGGAGAACTGAAGACTGGTGGCATTATAGATACACTGGAAGACAGGTCTCTGCATTGAGAGCTGGCCAAGCCCGGTGTAGGGCAGAGGCAGTTAGACTCCACGAGCACACGGTCACTCACTCATCCTCCTTCCAGGGCCAAGGAAGCGTCTCCACTGCAAAACACACCTCGCCATGCAAACACACTCTGGACACTGAAATACCCACCATGTGTGTGCCCCTCTCCCAGTGCCTTGCTGCCACTTACAGACATGACACTGGCTGACACTTTGAGGCACCCGGGACCAGGTCTGCACACTCACACTGCCCAGCTCATGTGCAACACCCACACAGGCCAACATCTGCCCTTGACCTTGCAGTGGCATGTGCTTTACTACATTTACCTCTTATGTACAAACCCATAGTGCATGTACATGCAGTCACCTCTAATTTATCTCTGCTCATCTGCCCACAGGGGATGATTTTTCTCTTCTATTATCCTTTACTGGGTCGGAACAGAAGCAAATTTTTTTAATATTATTTGCTCTTCACTGTAGGCTGCCACCTCTCACAGCTGCTATTCCTGAAAATGTCTCAAACTAAGCTGCTGCACATTAGAAAAGGTTATCAATCTCTCTTCCATAATCTGTCTAGGTTCTTAGACTATCACTATCCCATCATCCCACTTAAGAACTGCTGAGCAAGTGGAAAGGCTGTAGTTGATCACCACCAGAGCTGGCCCTTGGGAAACTTAAGTACAGGGAACAACAGCAAGGTGACACCTTAGTGTTAAAACAGCACCAAAAACCCAACCCAGGTCACCTGCTTAAGACTCCCAGGACTACAAACATTTCCAAAGGCTGCAGCTGTGTTTCCATGCCAGAGGGCAAAGACACTGCCCCTCTGTCTCACCTTCCCATGGGAGACTCTTCTGGCAGAAGGCAGAGGAAGGAACAGCCATAATGATGCATGAGAAAACAACACCTTGCACCCTGACACAGCAGCAAAGCCCCAAGACGTCAAGGTAACCAAAGTATCAGCCAGGAGGAGGGTTTTTTTAAAAGCAGGCATCATCTCACAACCACATGAGACACTGATCTCAGCCAGAACAGGATGAAAATGCTTCACTGATGATATTGGAAGGTCACTGTCACCATTGTCCTCAACAAGATGGAATAAGCACAATCCTTTCTCCTACAAGTTATTCAGCAGCAGGAAAACGAAAGGGAGAAAGCAAGGATCCTTGCTTCTTTCCAAGCCATTAGATATCCTCCCTGCTCCTTAGATCAGTTCACTCACTGCATCTTCATCCATCTGTACACTGTCTGGATATCTGTGACCATCTCAGTTCAGAAAGAGACTCTACCTGAGCTGGAACAGGAACACTTGTGCATCAGTGCTACAGTGACACAAGCAAAGTGGTTCACATGGTGATGTTTCCTGTTCAGACACACAGACAGCGGCCTGGTTCCTCCTGTAACAGCTTGTCAACTTCTCACTATGAGATCTATCCTCATTTCTTCTACCCTGACCACAATGGACAGGTTCCAACAATGAACCTGTGCCACCAGACCCTCAGCAACACAGAGCCAAGCCTCTCACCTTGCCTCCTGCTATCAGCCATTGCAAAAGGCCACATTCAGCAAGGCCTCTTAGAATAGTCCTTCCAATAGAACTTAGGTCCCTAGTGTGCTCTGACTCCATTATTGAATGTTGGACAAGACCCAGAAATCACAGAAGGGTTGAGGTTGGCAGGCAGCTCTAGAGATGGCTGAGTTCAAACCCCCTCCTCCAAGCAGGGGCAGCAGGAGCCTGTTGCCCAGGGCTGCATCCTGGCACATCATGACTCTTTCCATGGACAGAGATTCCACAATTTCTCTGGGCAACCTGAATATCTTACATTTCAACTTGTGTTCATTACCTCTTGTTCTGCTGCTGGGCAACACTGAGAAGGAATACCATGCCAAGCATGTCCTGCTGGCTGGATTGAGGTTTCCCTTTATATGATGAGAGCACGGCACTGTCTTTCAGAAGTATTGACCTCTCTCAGCTGTTTCCAGAGCTGAGGCACTTCAGCAAAGGGTTCTGCCAGGGACCTGCTGCTTCCTTTCTCAGTTTCGTACACAAAAGTGGGTACTCACAATCACTTGAAAAATGAAGGCAAAAATGCACCTTTACTTAACAGCTCTGCCACCACAACAGGCTGTAAAGTATCACATGTTATTATGGAAGCCACGAGTGCCTCAGGTGGAGAGGCACTGTCCCAGCTTGGCAAGGCTGGCCAGAGAAGAGTGGATTTTGTGCCATCTGTCAGAAGTGTGCTCTCAGTTTCTGTTTATTTTACTGCAAGCTCACATGGGCTTAAGGAGCAAAGGGATAATTCTCCTTTCAGATTCTCCAGGGGCACAACAGTAAGCCACAATAATGAGCTTAAGGTGTCAGGAAACCATCTCACTGAGGCATCACTGAAACCCAAGGGACTAGAGAACCATCACCAAGCACTGCTGGAAATAACTGGTGTCCAGGGACAGACACCCAGGAAAAACCCAGTGAAAGAGCACAGGGCAGGCATAAAGTAAGGTGATAAAACAAGATGTGCTAAAACATTGCAGCAGGATTAGACAGCTGGCAGGTCTGAAGGACAGACACAGTCTGGGGAGAGCTCGTGGGGCACAGAAGGACACAAATATTGAAAACAATCCAGGCAGAAGCACATGAAAGCACATAAGAGATCAAGATTAATTGTGCAGTCAGAAGTACCAGGTCACTGGGGGGCTGCTGGAAGACAGGACTGAAGAGCCCTGACAGAAGGCATTTGAGAAGTCAGAAAAATACCAGCCCCAGCTCTGCACAAGGCTCTAGCCAGCTCTACCTGCTCCTCCTTCTCTCAGATATCAAATCCATTTCCAGAGCAGTGATGGGTAAGGACATCCAACAGCATGCTTATCAACTGCAGCTCTTCTGGGTACACAAAGGCGTAATTCCTATTGCCTGCTGGGCAAGGTAAAAACCTTGAAAGGATCCTGGTCTGTCATTCATCCCTCTTGCAAGGCTATAAAAAACTGCAGTGAAAATAGCAGCTTCATCATGAAGGATATTTGTTTTCTTCCCCCAATCTGTTTTTGTATCACAAACATGGAGGATCATGTGGACTGAGGTACACCTGCCTTGGTGACAACATGCAAGGTCACAAACAGAATCCTAGAATGTTTTGGGTTGGAAGGGACCTTCAAGATCATCTAGTTTGAATGCCCTTGCCATCACAAGGACACCTTCTACTAGACCAAGTTGCTCAGAACCCCATCCAACCTGACCACAATCCTTCTTCCAGGGATAGGGCAGCCGCAACTTCTCTGGGCAACCTGTTCCAGTGCATCCATCACCCTCACTATAAAGAATTTCTTTGCAAAATCTAATCTAAATCTACTGTCCTTCAGCTTAAAGCCATTCCTCTTTGTTCTATCACTACACACCCTTGTGAAAAGCCCCTCTCCAGCTCCCTCACAGCCCTCTTTAGGTACTGGAATGTGATACAAGGTCTTCTGGGAGCCTTTACTTCTCCAGGCAGAGCAACTCCTGCTCTCTCAGCCTGCCTTCATGGGGAAGGTGCTCCAGTCTTCTTAACAACTTCACAACCCTCCTCTGGACTTGCTCCAACAGTTACAAGTCTCTCTTCTGTCAGGGACTCCAGAGTTGGATGCAGCACTCCAGGTGGGGTCTCACCAGAGCAGAGGAGGGGGGGGGAATCACCTCCCTCAACCTACTTGTCACATTTCTCTTTGATTCAGCCCAAGATACACACAGCACTGACCAAAAGAAAGACAAGGCACCCACAAAGGAAGCAGGGGTTGGCTAATGAGCCCAGGAATGCACTGCTAAAGACAAAACTCCGAGGTGCAGACAACAAAATCTACAAGGACAAGACTTGAGCACACCTGATAGGGGATGCAGGCTGTAAAGCATGAACAGGCTCAGGACACTGCAGCTTCATCCCAGCTAAAAAATCATCCAAGCCATGCAACTCTTATCTGTCATCACCCAGTCCCATATCCCATCAGGCTCTGCAAACACCAGTGCATTATGCAGGTACAGTCCCTTTTCCCCAGCTACCCACCAGACCTCTCAGCCCTACCAAACACCACTTGGTCAAGAAGGATCCAAATGACACCTACCAGACAGCTATGCTGTGTGAGCTCAGAGCAGGGGATGTAGACTTTTACACCAAGGAAGCTTTGAAACCAAACCAGTCTCCAAAATGGAAAAGACAATGTATTATTAGCCTTGTCAGCACCTAACCTAAATTGCAACTATATTCGATACTCCACACTAGCAGCTTTTGTTATGCAGCTGATCAAGCCACAGAAAATCTCCAGAAATCATCTTCTGGACACAGATGTTCAGTGAGAATCACCACATTAGGTATATGTGGAAAGATGAAGGAACTGCACCAGGAAAGGGCAACTTACACGAATTTTAATTACTCTAGTCTTCGCTCCACAATTCTTCTTGAGCAGCATCTTCTGAAAGAGAAGTAGAATCCAGGGATTAGTAGAAATAGCATGAAGGAACAGAAAGAGGGATACTGTAAGGAGTCCCTTCTAATCAACATTTAATTAAAACAAGATGGATGGATGGTTAAGTGAGATATGAAAGATTAAGAATTACCAAAGGTGGCCAGCAAGTAATCCGCCTAATTTGAGATTGTCTCACACAGCCTGCACAGAGTCCTCTGGCAGTGGTGATACCCTGGGTTTTGAAAGGACATAGAAGAAATTTCACAAGGAAAGAGATAGAACAACTGCCTGAAAGGAAGTTTCTTCCGAATTTCCGTCAATTAGTGGTTAGACTTTGCCCTGAAGCAGGTGAATTTTCCAAAGGTAAAAATGGTCAATTTCATGTAAATGTGGATACTCCCATTATTTAACAAATGTTTTCATAATGCTTATTTATTTAGAATTTTTTAAAAAATCAAGGTAAAAGCACCCGCCTGCAGTTCTACATCTCTGCCATATATTGCAAGAGTCATTAAAGTTGTCATAACATGAACCACACAACTTAGCAAACAGGATATACTCGAACCAGCAATTATTCTGGGAAATTACAAAAATAAACGAGTGAGTTAAAGTTCTATCCCAGTTTTGAGACAGTGTTTTGAAAGCTGGCAAGTGAATAAAATCATTCTTTCCCCTCAAAAAAATTGTCACAAAACAACTCCCAACTGGAAAAACAAGGCTTCAAGAGAACAGTTCTTTCATTAAAAAAAAATACTTCAACTACATTTTTCATACTGAAAAACTGAGGGAGGCATGTCAGGAAGAATCTTCTCCATCAGCTTTTGGAAGGCATAAAAGATTTTCCTAGCTTCTGTTTTTAACACTTCTCCAGTTGGAAAGCTGTGTGAAGTATGGGAAAACTCCCCACACTCACATGCTTTTATAAAGCAACTGAAGTGTTTTTCAGATGAAGTTCTTAAAAGCTGTAGAAAGACATCCCACCATTTTACCAGTAAGAGTAGTAAATAGTGAGAGTTTTCTATTTTCTCCGTTTGTTATCCTTCTGCTTTCTCTAGCACAAAGTAAGATAAAAGCAACACAGAACAGGGAGGCTTGAAAACTCAAAAAGCTTTAAAAATCCAAAACATACAAACAACCTCCAAAAAAAAAATCAGAAGAAAAAGCACCACCCCAAAACTAAAGTCAGTGCTTAGGTGAAAGTATTTATTACTTTTCCAGCAGAAAGTACTGCTGGGAGGTGGGAAGAAGTCCCATTCCTCCACCACCCTCTGTCACTCTACATCCCATAAGCATGTCTTTGCAGTCCCAATCCACATTACTGCCCAAAACTTGGAGAAAGAGTTAGAGATCCACCCAGCATTTCTATGCACATCAGACTCTTTGATCTAAAATCCAGAACTTGGCACAATCACATCTCACTTTGCAACTTTCACATTAATAGTTTGGGGCTCAAGGACAGTGTATTTCACTATCCAAGCATGCATGGGAAGAAGGGAGGTGCTGCAAGGATTTTGAGCTTTTTCTGTTAATCCTTTAGCAGGTGAATCCTATTGCTGTCGCCATTATTCAAAGGACTCAGCAGTAGCCATGCCTGACTGCTCTGGTCCCAGGTCTGAGCTGGCAGCACAGCTCCAAAGTTTCTGATCCAAAAGGACCCAACAGGTCTTTGCACAAACCAGGCAGGAGACAAAGGGAACTGCTGAACTGAACTAGCCTAGCTCTTGGCTGTCCAACCAAACAAATAATCCTGGGAATTCCTGTAAAATATCACAGGACTCAGCTCCCAGCCAAGCTGCAAGGCAGCTACGGTAAGGCTGCTGTTTACTGTGAGGTCACTGCCTTTCTTAAGACCCCCCATCACCACACAGTGAAAAAGAGAAGGAAATAGACTTTGGTAGGACTGACAAAACCCAGGGTGCAAGGAAGGGCAAAGTGAGGAGCTGTGAGGTCTTGCAAAGCTTTGGTCTCTCCTTAAGCTTTTCTTCCAGCTGCTGTGAAATCCTGGCTGGGGGGATGAGGGAGGGTAGGTTAGATAGCTCAAGCCACAAGCCCACAGCTGGGATAAAATGTGCAAGACGAAGTTGGCTTGAGCACTGCAAGTGAGAATCAGAACTCATGATTTTGAGCCCCATCCTTTAGGGGAAGAATTCTGTTAGAGCAGAACATACCCTGCTGCATCCCATATGACTACAAGCTTTTTGACTTTGGGTGAGACCCTCAGCTTCCCCAGGCTCCTGTAAAGCTGAGCCTTATAGTGATACTTGGCTGAACCCCCAGGATGAAGTGAGGCTGAGACACAAAATTCTATATTGCCTCAGAAGCACTGCTGACTGAATCCTCTGCTGAAAGGGTAAAAACAGAGCTCTGTTGGCCAAGGAGCAAGTACAACACCTTGCATTACAGTCCAGTGGGATGAAATGCCATGGCCACAGCCACAGGTCCCCCAATTACTTCATCAGGGTACAACAAAAGACATTATTTCCCAACTAAAATCAGCAGAGGCAGCAAGATATTTACCCATCCTGGCCTTATATTAAAACATATAGGGAGGACCAACAGAGACAGAAATTACAAGATGACACCAAAGAGTGAATGAAAGGTTTGAAACCTGTAGTTAGATGGACAACCAGCCAGCCTCTTCCAAGAGAAATTCAAGTGTTCAGCTGTATCCCAAGTCCTATTCTTCTCTCAGAAAACAGAAGTGTTCTTTTAGTGATAAGCTTTTAGTGTTGTGATTATATATGAGAATTAATTATATGAGAATCTTGCCACCAGTTACACTACTGCTATGGTTTGCAAAGGTTTCACTGTGCAGCAAGAGCAAGATACCCTACATAACAATTTTTGTTTCTCTTGTTTTTCCTCTTTGTTCCTGGCATTTCTCTTGATGGACTTCATAGAAAAATAAAAACATGACATCCTGTCATTCACAGGCTATTAAACTGGAGCATAAACCTCAGCATATGAAGCTCCTTGGAACTGCTAGGTTCTCTTTTTTCCACTTAGACTAAAAGCAGAGCAAGATCATTTGTGCTGCACTCTTAAGAGTTTCTGGATCCCACAGAGTAAGATCCGAAACAGGCAGAGGGAGAGGGAAAGAGAGCAAGCCAGCCACATGATCCTGCAGCTGAGAATGAATACATGGAAGGCAAGTTATCAAATGTTATTCTATTTAATCAAACTGCTTCCACCTCACTTGCAGCCACACGCTCTCTGCACCCAGCACAGCAGAGCCATGCTTTACAAAAAGTAAGTCAAGCCATCTTTGAATGGTTTTCCATCCCTCAGTCCTCCCTTTTCTTGCCAAACCTGAGTGCAGACTTTGGGACAGGGAAGCTAAAATGCAGTGCTGCCTAGCAACAGCCAGGGACTTTCCATGGCAGCCTCTCCTCATCCTCCCTCTGGAGACCTCCACATCACAAGCCAACCATGAGATGCAGCAACTCATTAACTCCTATTTACACAGATACAAGGCAGAGCTGAAATAACATTTATTTGGCTGCATGAGTTGCAGTAGCCTAAAGCAGGGGAAAGGGCCTATAAGAAAGGTGACATATTCAGTTTAGTAACCCTGGGATCATTCCTAACTACTACACCAATGTGAAAGTGCAGTTTTATTTCCTCAAGCTATTTTCTGGGAGTTATGACAATGAGCAGAGCAGAGATCTGTCAAAGGTCATGGAGGATATTAGTAGCAGAGCTGAGAATAAAACCATAGGGTATGGTTTCCAAAACTTTCTTCCACCTGCAGAAAAAGAAATGGAAGAAAAAGAGGCAGTGTCCCTATTTCAATTAAAAAGTCTTTCCTGCTGGCCTCTAACAGAACTGCTGAAATCAGAGCTGAAAAAGACAGCTTGAGCCACTATTATTTGCATGAAGGGAAGTTTATTTTGCTATCTACTATGACTTCTACTAAAAAGAGGAAATGATATGACTAAGGGAAATGTTAAAGCCTTTTTGAGGACATGAGAGTTACGCCTTGCTCTAAAAGTAAAGCTAAATTGAAACACTTTAGGATTAACCCCCCAGAAAGCAGCAGAATCAGTTCAGCCCAAGAACCCACCCATCAATCTCACCTCCTGCTCGTAACCCAGCGACTCCCTGAGTCCTGAGACTGGATTCAAAAGAAAGTTGCAGGGACTGGAAATAACAATGTCACATATTCACCAAATGAAATGCAGTAATGAACCCCTGATCTGCCACCCATGTGGCTTTGCTGCACTTCAGTGCCACATCAAAACACCCCCATCAGAGCAGAGATGAGCCACCAGCCCTGTTTCTCTTGGAGCACAGCTCTGCTGTCCAGCCTTGCCTCAGGAAATACCTCCAACCGCTTAAGCAGCAGTGCTCCAAGTCCTCCAGCACTGACTTGAGCAGTTCTGAACTAATCCAGAAGGAAATGGTGAATACCTGCATTTGCTCATGCACAAAAGCTACCACAGAACTATTCTATACAAACTACACCATCCAGATGACTGTAATATATACTAATAATCAAAATACAGGCATTCTTAATGCAAGATCACTCTAGGAATAGTGATAACCCCAAGATGAAAGAATTTATTCATTCATGCATTTATTCATCTGCAGTCATACTGCCGCAACAGTTCAAAACTAAGTATTTAAATTCTGTCAATGCAGTTAAAGATAGGCATCACAACTTAATTTTCAAATGTTTAAGATTCTGAACAAACTCTTAAACCAGCATACAGTGCAAAATATTTCACATTCATAGACAATAAGCACTTTTCATCTTATGTCTGCTTCTTATATACACATTTCCAGTTTTTAGAATACTTTCATTTTCACTACCTCCACAAGACAAAGCAACTCTTTTGTCCATTAGTGTTGCAAGGGGGCGGGGGGGGTTTAATTGCTATTATTTATTTAATTTTATTATCTGGTCACAGTTTTAAACTCTAGGGGCCTATCCAGAGTTGGATGCAGTTTAACTACTAATGGTTTTCTCAGACTAGCTTAGCCTATTTCAAGCAAGAGAGCACAGGAATTCTCAATTTCTCAACATAACTCATCATTTAAAATAACACACTTCATCAAATGCTACACAGTGATATTCAATCATCTTGTTACAATTTGAAGAATGTTGCAGGGATTTTCACTTGCTTAATAAAAGAGATGTCAAAATTAAAAAAAAAAAATCTGTATTCAGTACCTGTGCTTTAATTTTGCCCAAAGATCAGACTTTCCAAAGAACATCAAGCATGGCAAAAGTCTGCTTTTCTTAAGTTTTGCTCATGACCCTCCACCTGAGAAGTGCACTTTAAAGGTATGAACATTTCTGTTTCTTGTTGACGTCTTAAGGCTCTTGACAGGATACAAAGTTTAACCAGTCCAAATTTTCAAAAAAAGCCTCCTCAGCTCCATAAGTCTATTTTACTTCTACACTGTTAATCCTACAAGCCAGCTTCCCAGTTGTCCAGAGTCTTCCAGGAACAAGGAGGCAGAGCAAGTTTGAATGTCTAGCACAGAAACAGAGCAACAGACGGATGCTGCTGCTTGCTTTGTTTAAAAAAAAAAAAAAACTGAAAGAAGAAACAGTACAGCATGAGGAGAAATTGCACTCTAAGTCACAGCAAAGGGCTGATGAAAAGGGAAAAATCGTGATGCAATGTGCATAGAGCAAATTGCCTCACAGCAAGGCAGGGAGGCAGCTCCATGGCCCAGAAGCAGAGGACTGAAGGGGCCTCAGTAAGATGCATCTTGGGACAGCGAGGTGAAGTGGACACTGGTGCAGAGACAATGCCTACACGTGAGCTCCAGCCCGATGCCAATAACATCTCACACAGTGAGCCAGCCAGGGAAGCACATCCCTATGGCCCTCCTCCCCTGGGAAGGCATTTCAGAGCAAAGAGCCTGCCCCATCTCCTTTCCTAAGAGCCCTCAGAGACTGGTCTGGGCCAGGAGGAACAGCTTTCCCCAGCAGCCAGCTGCTGCTGAAAGCCTGTCCATGCAGCACTGCTGGGGCAGAGAGAGCTGCAGAGGGTTAAGGCAGAGGGCAGGGGTGCAGCTGCAGCACAGTGGGCAGATGAGGTCAGGGGGCTGCACAAAGTGGCCATTGTGCAGCACACTGTGCCTCTAGGCTTCTGCTTGACCGGGTCCCACCTCTGTCCCACAGCGTGGCACGGTGACAGCACAGGGGCCGCAGGGGCAGGAGGCCACAGCTGCTTCCCACTGGAGCGGGGAGGCACAGAAAGGCAAACCACCAGCAGCCTCACGCTCCTGATGATGCAGAGCGAACCAGCAAGGTCCTTTTCAGAGCACAGGAGGATTTAAAGGAGGGGGATCAGGCACCCCCAAAGGCAAGGCTTACACAGGCCAGATGTGAAACCCCAGCATAGCCCCAGACACAGCTCAGGAGCAAGGCTGACACTTTCAGTATTTCCCCAGGCCAACAGCTCTGTGCATCTTCAGGCTTAAACATCACAGCCCAATGCCCCCTGCTTTAGAGGCCTCCACCCAGGAGAGCAGTGCTTCATGCCCACGTGGCAAGACACAGGGGAGCAGGGCCATGGTTCCTGTCCTTTCGCCAGCACAGTGATGAGTTTTCTACAAGGAGCAAAGCCAGGTCTGCTATCCCAGTAAGTTTAAGAGAATAACAAGGGAAAAAAATTAAAACTAATTTGTAGGTTGATTTTGGACTGGGTTTTTAATTACTTGGCACTGAGAAGTGCTGTTTAGGACATGGGCATCACCTCTTAGCCCTGCAGTACAAAAACTGTACAGAAAACAAAGTCACAGGCTCCTTCTTATTGCTTTTAAGCTAAAGCAACTCCAGCTGACACCAACCCGCATCCAGGCTCAGGCTCCCAGGCACACATGACTTAAACTGGCACACAAACCGGGGGACAAGCTTTTCTGGCAGGCACCTGAGGGTACTCTGCATTTGCACCACCAGGGATGCCCTGTGCCAGGGGATCACCCACTGCCTGGGCCCAGGGCTGCAAAGCCACTATCCAGTGTATCCATGTACCAGACACAAGCTCCCTGCCCAGCCCCCGAAGCAGCACAGCCAGCTGGAAGGCTATAGCTCAGCCACAGCTTTAAATTACAATTATCATCAGTCACAGTCTCCAGACTTCATCAGTAGTTTAACAGCCTCACAGTATTTTACAATACAGGCCAATTCAAATGCTTTGACCAAGAGTCCCCTCCTACAAAAAAAAAAAAAAAAAAAAAACAAAACAACCAAAAAAAAAAAAAAATAAAAACACCAACCAACCAACAAACAAAAAAAACCCCAACCCCCCCCAAAAAAAACTCACAAAAAACCAAAAAAACAACAACAAAAAAACCCAAACAAAAAACCAGCATCCAAACAGTAAGCTGTGGTGATACTGTAGAACATCCTGAAAAGTCTCTTAATTTTTTTGAAAGGTATTTCTAGTTAATATTCAGTTGAATTAGTCATTCATGCTTGTTTTTGCCACATTTATTCCCAGTCCATCTGAAGTTCCTTCAAAACATCAACACATTTGGTCTCTTAACATTAAAGGGCCCCTATCTCTACCAAGATGGGAGTCCCAGTTATCCAGGCAGCACCTCTGCCAGCAAGGGTCAAAAATCCAGTCTCCATACAGTGCAAACACCAACAGCTTAGTGCATCTGGACAAGGCAGCACAGGAAATGCTGATTATTAAGTGATCATTGAGAACAAATTCAAATTTAAAAAAAAAAGCCAGGCAAGGCCTTAGCAAAAAAGATGTGCTGCAAGGACTTGCACTCAGCAAACAGTGGACCATGAAAACAAAAACAAAATAATTCCTGTGGTCACCAAAATCCTTTCCAACATGGTATCATTAATCACCTCATTTTGTGCACTGCTGGGAAGGGCTCAGCTATCACTGCTGAAGAGAAATGGGTGAGAGCCTACAGCAAATACAAACGGGCAAGTCAGTCTCATCAGTGACTGGTCTCTAAATAAGCACAGCCCAGCTGCACCACAGTTCAGAAAAGGGATGTGCAAGTGACCACTGCAGAGTGGCACCAGGCTCCTGGGCCTGGTCAATGCCTGCTACAGAGAAGAGTGAGCTGAACTCTGGCATGCAAGGTCTGCCACCTGGCAGCACATCTGAATTCCCACTATTCCCAAGGCTCAGAGAACAGATTGAATTATTCAAATTACAGGCTGCTTTTTGAAGTTTTCCCTGCATATCACACTAGAGCCACAGCTAACATAAACACAGCTTCCTACTCACACAGTTGTGGTCCAAGCAAACAGACTGCCTGCCTGTCTGTAGGTGAGCCTGGTTTTCTACTGCCTCTCTGTCTCCTTTGTGGCACACAGTTTCCAGATATACTCTGGACCTGTACAGAAGCCCTGCCCTTTTAGGAACAGATAAAATGGGCCATATTTGCCCTGGTACTTTTACCTCCAGCTCTTTGATTGGAATTTGGGGATGGAGGAAGTGAACACTCTCCGTGGAGCATCTCTGGCTCAGCAGCCACTTTCCCTGCTGGTCTGGCAGAGTCTGAGTCTGCTGATCTGCAGGGTATATCAGATGGTTCATCTATTCATTCCATGCCAACCCCAAATCCCTCACTGAGTTTTCTCTGAGGCCTGGAAAAAAATGTAAAGCTCCATTTGTGCAGGAAATAGACCTGACCAAAAACTCCAGCACCTGTGGAGTAACAAAAATGTAAAGAAAGGGCAAGATTCATTAATTCCCCATCACTCATCTGCACATGCCAAAGCTACCAAAGTTCAAATGCTGGGCTTGCTCCTCCTCCTCATTAGAGTCTGTGAAAGGAGGAGGGGACTGGGGGGTCTAGTTTCACAGCTGGCAGGCATGGTAGCAGCTCCTGAGAAAAAGCTTACAAAGCTTTTAATTCAGGGCGGCCAACGTGACTGCTTCCTCCCTTCCTTCCTGGCCTTGGCTCCAAAGTTGTCCACAGGGAATGTCCAGTCTAGTCTAACATATCATCTGATGTCTCTATAGTTTATCTCACTTCTAACTAAGCCTTGGCTTGGACATGACTCCAAAGCCCTCCCTCCCCACAGACTTTTGCTTCAGGCAGAGCTAGAGCAGAAGGCACACTGCCTCCTGCAGCTTCATCCCATTCCCTTCATCACTGCTGCTGCAGCACACGGGACGTGGCAGTGCTGGGGGCTTGGAACAAGCAACCCCAGACTCTTCCACCCTTTGCTGTTTAAATGCTGTCCCCAAGTGCCCCAAGAAGGGCTTAAGACATCAACACAAGTCAGGCAATAGAGTAAACACAGTTCCCCTTTAAGCAGGGAGATACAGAGAGGGCTCTGAAAAATCACACAGCTGTACACCCTGGGAAAGAAGAAAAATCCTAAAATCATTGAAAAGTATTAACTCTTGTCAGCTGTGACATTACAGGGACATGGAGAGGAAGAGAATCCACAGATGGCTGCTCCAAACACAGAGGACACAGGGATAAAAATGTGTGTCTTTACACTCTCCTAGGGTAACTGGAGAAACTACAAGACATTCCAAATGCTCTGTGCACAGCACAAGGCCACAAAGTGAACAGCCAAGCATGTGGAACACCAGATTTCCAGAAGAGACTGCATGCTCACACAGGTTTGCCACATGAAAGAATAGATGTGTGTGGGGGGAGCAAAAGGAAAAAAACAGGGCAAAACAACCAGCTCAAAATGGTTTCAAGTTTAGATTTTTAAGCCTGTTTCTTCCTGGGTTTGACACAACTAGAACATTTTAGATGTTCATATGAAGTATTTATGTTTAAAAGCAAAAATTCTTGGACTTAAATGCTTGTTTGTTAGTCCAAACCCCTGCCCTAAAGTTAGCACAAGGAACTTTTCAGGAGGTATAAAACCCACACAAAATCTACTTAATCCACCAGAGAAAATATCCAGTGGAGATCAGTGGGTTTCTCTGAGGAGAACCTGGAATATGTACCTTGGCATCAGAGTTTTAGCCAGA
This sequence comes from Pycnonotus jocosus, assembly GCA_013400435.1. Classification (NCBI taxonomy): domain Eukaryota; kingdom Metazoa; phylum Chordata; class Aves; order Passeriformes; family Pycnonotidae; genus Pycnonotus; species Pycnonotus jocosus. The sequence goes on from VWYP01007919.1 coordinate 54,660, forward strand.
AGATTGGTCTTAGTGGAGCTTCTCAAAAATAAGGCAACCTGAAATATACTCATTGCACTAAATGAAGAAAGGATTTGTCAGTGGCCTGGATCCTCACAATAGGAACCTCAGAAGGTGGCTCTGAATTGCCTCCCACGCTCTCCAGCTGAGTGCAAAGGACATTACCCTGTGGGAACCCTTGCCTTGGGTTCATCTGGTGCTGCTGGGAGCATTCACAAGTGGAACTTTAAGCAGAAGACACAAAAGGTCACATTTTCAGATGAGAACTTGGATCCGTGGACAGCGGGGAAACTTTCAAAAAGCCGAATGCAGACTGACTACATAAACAGCTTTGGAGAGCCAAAACAAGCCTGTCTTTAAGAAGCAAATATCCTAAGCCATGGGGCTTGCTTAGGCTCTGAACACAGGGCAACACAGTCCCTCTCCTCCTCCCAAGACACACACATGTATCATACCTGCAGTGCCCTGCAAAATATTTGAGCATATTCTCCTTTCATATTTGAGCATATTCTCTCCAAACAAACTCTGTCTGTTTGGGAAATCTCATGTGTTTGTATGAGCACATGAAAAGAAACAAATACTACATTAGAAACTGGAGACCAGAAGATGATTAACAAACCTGAGACGCCATTTTTGCCTACAAATAGACATCCATGAAGTGGGAGCAGTAAAACACTAATCACCACAGAGAGAAATGATGACATAAGCCAGCTGTTCCCACATTCCCCACCCAATCACCTACTTGTCCCCCTGCTCCTCTTCCCCACTGAACCTCACTTACACATCAGTGAACAAGCTGAAGCAGCTAGCCAGCTAACAGGATAAAGGCCTCTTACTCCAGGGAGCTAATCCATTTATGCAGAATACAACTAATGACTGTGCTGGGAGATTGCTCTCTCATGCCCACATGCAGCAGGGCCTGCCCACACGTGCCTTGCAGCACAACACTGAACAGCACACAGGGTCTTGCTCAGGTGGTGCTTGCGTGTTAAAACTCAGAACTTGTGATGGAGTTCGACCTACCAACTTTGAAAGGGCTGGCCTAGGCCTGCACCCATGTGAACAGCTTGCAAATATTTCAGTATCTCCTGCATGGTGCACTGTCCTTCCTCTTAAGCAGGAATACGGTTCCCTTCAGCGCTGCTGATCAGCACTTGCAGATTCTGAAACTGTTTTGCATCCCTTCGTTCACATCCTCACAGGTGCACATGGCTTGAGATGGTGTCAAGATGGTCCAGGGAATCATCCCCAGTGCAAGAAACAATACAACCAATTCAGCAATCAGTGCTTCTCTCTGGACACTCCAATGAGCTGAGTGAGCTTCAGCACCTCTGCTTGTCCATGGATACACATTACTCCTGCCAACTTTCTGAAACTCCCCTATGTGAGGACACTGAGGCACCATTGGAGCCAGAAGCAGATCACTGCCCTTCTAAACAGGTATTAGCAGAGCACAGCAACCCTCAGAGCTGTGCACAAAGTATTTGTTGGAGAACTGCTGCCCTCCAGCCTGCCACTCCATTGTCTGCATCAAGATCCACTTTCCAAATAGTTGGAAATAAACCATCAAGTCAGTAGCTTGCAAGATCCATATCAGAGCCTGTATAACATGTGAGTGTTCATAAAACATGCACTAGTTTTAATGCACAAATCTTATCAGTGTTTCCTTCTTTCAGCTCAGGATTTTGGCCCATCCCATCCTTATGAAATGGTCAAGCCCTAGGACCAAGAGGACTCCTTCACTCACCAGACTGTAGAAGAACAAAAGGTCAGATTAACTCATTAAAAAGATACCAGAATGCCTCAAGGCCAAGTTCATTAGGATCCACTGTGCAGAGAAAAGTTGATAACAAAAGTTTACACTCATTTATATGAATAGTTTTGAGGTTGTTTGACTTGGATGCTTTCATCTGGAAAGCAAATGAACCAGTGCCTCAGCTCAGTACAGAGTTTTACACAGTGGACTGAACAACATAGGCAAGTCTCACAGCTGCAGCAGTAGTCACAGCTGCTTTCTACTTCTAACCCTACCAGCAGCCCCATCATGAGACAGCAATCTGGCTTTTTTTTCAGCTTCTTGTGGTTTACAGTTTCACTCAGCTCTAGAGAGTGTCCACAGGCTGTTTAGCACAACTGCCCTTAGTAAGAGTCTGCAAAATGCAAACGGGATGAACTAGCACAGAAAAAATGCCTTTCACACTTCTTGTAGCAGTCAGGCTTGAATAGAACATCAGTGTACTATGAAAGAAAAGAGACAAGAATGCTAAAATAGTTGTACTGTAAATCTTTCTGCTTAGAGAATATTTTCCAAGACCACCACTTTCAGTGCTCATAATTGCACTCATTCCACTAACAACAATTAGAAACTAATAGGGTTGGTTACATTATTCAAAAGATAACAAGAAATTATGTTAAGTTGAAAATTAGTTAAGAGCTTGATTGGATAGCACACCAAATACAGTACTACAATGAAAATAAACATCCCATGGACTCACTGTGCTATTTCCACCAGAGCTTTGAACAAAGCACTGCAGCTCAGGCTAAGACTCACTTTAAAGTATGATCAATATATATTCTTATCATCTACTCAGGTACACCATGTTCTTGTATGAGGTTTGCCTGCCTTTTTGGCACATACAGTGAACAGTAGCAGTAACAAACCTCCCTGAACAAACTCAGAGTATTCCCTGACCTATGGTGGTTCTCCCAGCTGCAAACCACATCACCTGAAACATAACAAGGAACATGTTTGCAGAAATGAGAAAAATCAGACATCTGACTAGCTCTATTTTAAAGATATTTCTACCTATACTAGGAATTACACAGATCCACTAGATTTGAAATTTGGAAAAAGATTTTTTGAAAGATTGTTACTTGTTTCTTAATCATAGTATGCCTACATACCATCACGGCAGAGCCTACAGGATTGTTTGATGAGAGTTTGAAGTTACAGGCAAGATAGGGAGTTTCTAAAGCCTACACAGGTAGACAAATTTTTATTTGTTTATGCTGCCAAAAAGAGCATGCTTACAATAAGACTGTAAAGTAACTTGCAAAGCATTTTACGGTTTTATCATTTGTACAACAGATCAACCTATTTTTTCCATAATCAAACGCGAAGGTGAAATTACAGCTTGCAAGCATACGCCAGGATTTTAAAGCACAAGGATCTTTTTTAATTAAAAATATAGCTTTTTCTAGTATGAACACGACCACAGACTTCATCTATAATAAGTTTCTAACTCTCTCAACAAAGCCCAGCTTTGCAAGTTCATTCCTATGAAAACTGCTCTGCATAAGTAGTTGAAATCCAGCAGGAAACCAAAAAGATTGTTTGCAGTAAGGAAAACCAGCAAGTTTCATAGGGTTTCTCTTAAGCATCTTCATGTGTGTTTTATTTTCAATTTACCTGTGGTTCCCAGGACACCTATGTTTTTGAACTCTTTAATTTAGAAAAAGCATTGTTACATGGTTTTTTGGCTTGAAAGAAGGAGGGTTTGTCTCTCCCTTATTGGTCATCATTTCTTCAAAACAAACTGCAGCTCAACAAGAAGCGTATCTGGGCTCACAGCTCTGGAAAAGGGCAGGGAGTTTTACAAGAGAATCTGCTCTGATTTAACTCAGTTTCCATCCACATGAGAAATAGATGTCTCTGTTGAGTGTCTCCTCCTGAGAGATGAGCTGTGGACCAATGCCCAAAACTCCCATTGACATCAACAGGCTGAAAGAGAGTGTGAGCAGAGCCCAGCAGTGCGGTTCTCATGTGATCCAACAATGGAGAGGTTATTCAGAGCTAAACCCCAGCCCACGCCAAGGAGAGTTGTGTTGTTGACAGCCAGGCTAGCTATTCTACCACTCCAAAGCTTGTCTCAAATACAGCATGTCCTGGAGTGTTTACTCTAGTCACAGGCTTGGCCTTAAAAGCTCAGCCAGCTTCTGCCTGTTGAGCAGTTAATGGCTGCTGCATTTTCAAGACTCAGACATGCCCTGGACAAACTGCTTGCTCTCCATGTGCGGTGACGAGCTGGAGCACAAACACCCAGCATTAATAGTTAATCAGCACCATCACATGACTCCCCTGTTCCTGCTGCTACAGCACTCACACTACCCCCACCCTCCTTCCTTCTCACTCATGGGCAGTGCCCCCTAGGACACTGCAGGGTGCAAAGCACACCTGTGCCACCTCTCAGACTCCAGTGCCAAGCTACGCTGGGCAAGGAAGATGTTCTGCTTCACAGATACAGAGTTAAGCAATGCCAGGGAAAAGCTAAGGAAAACCAAGCTCTTGTTTTCCATTCCTTGTTACCATCTCTTCTGTACAGTGCCTTGAACAAGCCTTTAACCATCTGAATTCTAAGCAATAACAGCCCCTGTTATCTTGTGGCTGCTGAATTCTAAGGGAATTCAACGCTGGTGGTTGCAAAGTAGGAACAAAGAGGGAAAAAAAACCCCGATCTATCTCTACTGCTTATTTCAGTTTCTTAACCTATACAACACAGACAGAAAAGCAAGCAGAAATCTGCCACCACCATCAGGTGCCCTCTGGACTATATGAGGAATAGCCAGATTGGTTCTAAATAGCCATTCATCCTCTCCAGTTTCCTCAAGCCATTTCACTGGCCCTTCAAAGAACTAAACTGTAAGGCTCTCTCCTTTTCAGAGGTTGCTACCACAAGCAAAAGATGCAACTCATTATGCCTGAAGAGAGATCCATTCATCCAGAGAGCAAATACAACTTGGGCAGTGACAGCATATGGTGGTGCCGCCTGCAGACTCCTTCTCCCCCCAGGCAAGGATGAGATATTTGTATCACAATGAGCCACATGCTGAGGGAGGAGTGGGCAGGGAGAGGTATCTGGCCAACTCAACAGCCACACTGGGACACAACCCAGGCAGCCTCTCTAGTCCAGACACATCAAGGCTGGGGGAGATGAGGACAATCCAGCCCTACTGCAGAAGAGGAGAGCACTGTAGACAAAGTCCTGACCTTCACTTCCAAGCAGCATCTCCAAGCTGGTGTTTTTGAAAAATGTTATACACAGGTTCCAGCAAAACTTCTTAATCTGTCAGGCTCTTGAGATTACTTGGGCTGAACTCAGGGACTGGAAAACAACATGCCAACATTATCCTCCTGCACGGTACTGTGTCAAAACAAGAAAGAAAATATCCTTCAGAAAACCTCATTTGTAAGGGACCTGCAGAAGTCAACACACAAGAAAGAACAGCGATAGGTTGCAGGATGGCCACCCTTGGGGATCCAATCTGGCACCCACTCTATGACTGCTGCTCACTCCACATCTAATCCCATTTTAGCCATTTGTGTTGTTGCTGCAGTTAGCAGCTCTCAGTTTTGCTGAGTGATGTTTCCTGTGGCCAGCTGGCAGCCCACCACAAAATACTGCCAGTAGATATGGGAGACTGGGCTCTTCCTTCTATTAGTTCAGCAGGGATCATTCTATGCAGTGCTTTGAGAGCAAATGCTTTGAGAGCAGAGAAGATCTCTTGTCCATTCACACGCAGAGCTTCTGGCAGACACTTCCAGGTGGAAGTGCTTTACCTCCTTCCCGATTTGCTCCTCCCAGCCCTACCTAACCATCAGAGTCAGACCGAGAGCTCAAGTCCTACACAGCACCACCATCATCACTCAGCACTTCTGCCCAAGTCACATCCCAAGGCCACATGCCAGTGATGCCCATATGGCCATTCGATCTCCTCTCTTTGGACTGCAGCCAAAGACTCAGCTCTAGTCTAATACCTTCTTACCAGGCTTTAGAGCTTCAAGGAAAGAAAAGAAAGACAGCAGGGTTGGGAAGGCAGCCAGCAAGCCTGCCAATCTAAATCATAAGCCCTTGGCTTTAACCTCAGGCTCATAATTTTCTGCCACTGGTGCCAGGTGCTATTATTGTCCCTTTGGGAATCTTAATACTACAAAAATACTCTATCTCCATCATTCTTAACCTTCCTATTCCACAGATCTCTACTGCCTCTCAAAACTTCAGCCACATAAAATTTCCTTCCCTCATCTTCCTTTTGCTCAACCAAGCTTTCTGGTGTTCTCCAAATCACCCTCATCAACCTAATCCCTGGTCTCTTTCGTGATGCACAGCAGCACCTCAAGGAACCACATTTCTGATGTCCCAGCATATATTCTAGCTACTGGTTCACCCTCCTTTGGTAGTCCAGATGGATATATTCACCAGCATGCAAGCTTCCAGGCGCAGGCAGCAAAATTCCACAGCCACGTATCCCAGGAAAAAGAGACTGATAGGTATTTCCAGACAGAAGCTCATTTGTCCACCTCTCTCTTGAACTGTTGCCCCTTTGTACATTTTACAATACCAGAACAAAAAACGCACTGAGACAAAACAAGGAAGGAAAACATCAAGGGAAAAGAACAGAAGCATTTGGCTCTAAGAATGGTCAACACACTCTGTGCCACAGCTCACACAACAGTAGAAGAGGTGCAAAGAGAGGTGTGTGCTCAGAATGAAAGTCTGCTAGCAGCACACCTGAAAGGTGAATACAGTATCAACAGATCCCATGGGGCAAGGCAGAACTGGAGCGGACTTGCACTAAAATTAATTCTGCATTTCAGCAATGCACAGAGAACAAAGATCCTCATTAAGAAGCTGTTAACATACAGGCTGTATAATTTCCAGAGGACCTTTGCAACCTTAACCATTCTGTGAGAATGCCCTAATCTCTGGTACACTGGTTGATGCTGAGGGTTTAGGAATAGGACTAGATTATCCTGCCTGCCTTGCCTTTGGCATTTACAAGCTGGCAGCAAGATGAACTTCGCCATCAGTGAGAAGACAACATAGTCAACTTACTTGCCTCTTTCAGGAGGAAATAAATCATTGTGCTTTCTAAGAAGCAGCTAGGCCAAGTTCTACATGGGTTACTGCTCTCAGGCTCTGATTCATCCAGCTGCAGCTGCACACAGGCATTTCCTAATGTTTTTGCATGAATTCGATAACCATCCAGGGAACACTTATGAGAAACAGAGACAGAGGTATCTGCTGCCTGGCACAGTCATGATCACCTCCTTGAGGCTAGGTGGAGTTCCTCATGCTTTCCCCTGCTCTCTCCACCTCCCAGACAGCACGTTTTCTCCCCACTCTCCCTCTCTCCACCACCGTCAGACTATCAGTGTCTGATGTCAACAAACCGGACACCAGCTGGCTGGCACTGAGCCAGTCTTTACAACAGAGATCACACCACAGGAGAACATCTCCTTAGCTCCTACAAAGATGCAAAGAACAAGACACCTGTACCATGCCTCATCTCCCACTCATATGACACATACCTGGATTCTCAGAGCCTCCCACCATGGAACTACATCCTTGCAGGTGAGCAGACCAGACAATGTCATTGATCATGTTCAGCCCCCAATCTCCTCATGCTAGGACTGCCTTGCAGCAGCCACACATAGCATTTGTTTGCTGGCCACTTCAGTGTCAAACACTGTCAGAGTTGAGATAGACAGGCACTTCTGTGCTGGAAGAACAGCTGCTGCAACATATTTCTGGGGGTGAAAAATTAAAGCAAAATTGCAGGAGGTTACCAGAAGCAGAATTTCTCATTCTGTCCTGATGCAATCAGTTTCTGCAACACTTTCTTTGCTTCAACAAGCCCATGGACAAAAGAACTGCTATGGTCCAACTTCCCACACCTTGAGAGACAAGTTCTGGTACTGGTCCCCTTAAGAATTGGTGTAATTCATTACACTCAGCACAGGCCCCTGAACTCCACTCAGTCACTCTGGAGAGCGATGCCCAGGGCAGAGACTGTGCTGAAATTACCACCAGCACCAGCAGTAGATTTTCTGGCACCTCTCATGACACAGAGAAGCTCAGATGGGCAAACAGATGGTAACAATTCTCAGGAACTGAAAAGGCCTGGATTCAAATGGGAGGCCAAGAGGTGAAAAGGACTCATGAGCTCACACGTGGAAGCTATCTGGAAGCTATTTGTCAAGCCATGGAGGGACAGGCAAGGGCAAAACCCAGCTGTGCTAAGGATGTGGAAATCTCACCCTGGAGCCATTAGCAGCCCAAAGCCCAGACCCCAGTGCACCAGGGTCACACACTGGGTCCTTGGTCACGTGTGGCGAGTGCTGCTCTGCAGCCTCTGGGCAACCAGTACTGACTCAAAGGAAGTTTTCAGTGCTGATCACCCCACCAATGCTCAGTCCAACCAAAATGCCAGTATGGAAACACACAGCAGAAGAAAGATGGTCTTGGTATTACACAGCTAAGCCCAAATCAGGACTCTCATCAGGCACTATATCCAGGCCATTCCAGTGTCAAGATGAAGATTCACTCATCTGTCTTGCACTGAAACTAGCCATGCACCTAAGTGGGTGCAGAGCCTGCAATGAGCAATCCAAATGTTAGCACAGGATGCATTTTTCTCTTCTCTGATAGCCTTTTTCATCCTAACATCTCAGTGCATTTCAAAGAATCCACTAAGCCTCCAAAAGAAAGTGGTATTGACACTGTGGAGGAAGCCAAATAAAGAGCAGCTGAGATCACTTGTCTTGTTCAGCCTGAAGGAGACTGAGAGAAGATCTCACTGCAGTCTAGAACTTTCTTAAGAGGCAAAGCAGAGGGGCAGGCACTGCTCTCTTCTCTATGGTAACCAGTGACAGGACCCAAGAAAATGGCCTGAAGCTGTGTCAGGGGATGTTTGGGGTGGATATAAAAAAAGGTTCTTCACCCAGAACATAGTTGGGCACTGTAAGAGGCTTCCCAGGTTAGTGGTCAGGGCAGCAACCCTGCCAAAGTTCAAAAAGCATTTGGACAATGCTCTCAGGCACATGGTGTGATTCTTGGAGCCATCCTGTGCAGGGCCAGGAGTTGGACTTGTGGGTCCTTTCCAACTCAAGGTATTCTATGAATTTCTGATTCTGTCTATTCATAAAGCAGGCAAACCATGGCAGAAAGCGCTGAGCAAGTCATGAAACCTATCTAATCACTTCGCAGCATACCTGGAAATATACCCAGACTCTCTGCCTTGGACTTCCAAATTATGCTTTCCATATCAGCCACCTACCCACAATAAGAATTTGGCCTGCTTGTTGTACCACCTCAAAGCTGCTCTCCCTCTGAGAGATTTCTCTCCCTGCAAATGCTACACTCTGACTTCAAAAGTTTCTGTAAGTAAACTTCAAAGGTGCTCCTGGCAATCCCAGTGAATAGCACAGGAGGATCCTTTATTTCCTCCCTGTTTACACAACATGCCAAGACCAGTTAGTCCCCTGGGAATAAGCTCAGTCACTCCAAGAAGTCTTTGTGACACCCTGGACTTCCTTATGCCTCAGGTGAACCTGGTGCCTTCACCCGGAACCAAAGGATGTCCCTGCTCTCCTTGACCTTGTGCTCTCAGCATTGCCAAAAAAGCCAGCTACGCTGAAGTGGCAGCAGCCATGCAGGGTGGCAGCAGGCTCCATTAAACAGCAACTGGCTGGCAGCAGGGCCTGCATGCAACCATGTGTCTGTGCAGGGACCATGATCAAGGGGTGCTGGGAGAGGGCACTCGCTGCAGCAATGCCAGTGTCTGCACAAGCCAGGGCATTTCTGCCCAATTAAGGGAAAGAATAGAAGCCTTCTGAGCTCATTTGCTAGTCCTTTGGAGGAGTGAAGAAAAGCATGCATTGAAATATCCTCACTCAGCCTCAACAGGGAGACACTGGGTGGCCAGCTGACCAGCCAAGATGGGAAATACACCCACCAACAGTCCAAACTCATGTCTGGAACACAAAAAGGCTGAATTACTGGACCCTGTGAAGCTAGAAGGGCATAGCCTGGCATCTAACCAAAACAGGGCTTTTTAAACCTGCTCCTGGTACAGCCTTCCCTGCTGCAGGAGGCTGAACTGAAAGGCACAGATGATGGAGATTTCAATTTATTCACAGGCCAATCCCTGTGAATATATCCCTGTTAGCTATTCCCCTAACTCATTAAAAGCACTCTGATTGCCCTCAACCTACTTGTCTCCCAAATTTGCTCCTCTTTTTACCAAAGGGCACCAAATCACTAGAATACAGGGAGACGTTTGGACACCACCTGCCACTGACACAAGGGAGGAAGCAAAATGTTCTTAAACATCCCAACACAGAGCCACTCTACACCACAACTCTCTGGACCAATATTCCATGACCATTAAACATAAACAGAATTTGAGGCAAAGCACTTGGCATCTCTTCATCCACCCTTGAGTTACCCACACCACATCACACCCTCAAAGTGTCTTCTTATCTCATAATACATTTGCTTCAGGCCCAAATTCATCTTGCCTGATACTCTTTGTCATCTGTCAGCTGCACAGAGCTGCAGGACTGGGAAGTAAGGCTCAGGGATAAGAGTGAGAGCCGCACCTGCTGCTCAAAGAACATGTCTAGCTGATAAACTTTTCAGCTGTGTTGCCATGGGCAAGCACATGATAGCAAGGGTAAGAATCACAAAGCAAGAACAGCTTGGAGTTCAGAGCCCAGATGAAGCCTTAGAGGAGCGTGCTTAATATTAACATTCCTCATATGCATTGTTTACCTGACTAAGAAACACATGATGCCACACACTACCCAGGGAGTTCATAAGAGACATTTTTGTTAGAAAATGGAAACAGATCAAAAAACAAACACCCTGGTCCCATTTTATAAGTGGAGAATGGAGGCCCTGAATGATTTTCATAGGAGAAAAAAAGTACAGGTAGAAAGCAAAGATTCATCATAAAGCTTCAAGATGTTACTGGCTGAAAGTCAACCACTAAAATTATAAAAATAATACAAATGACTAAATACAATATTCAGGCTGCATCTCACTTTGCATGCGTGTGTCATGTCATGTTGTGTCCTCAGTACACTTTCTTTCAAATTAAATCCACCAGCTGACTATCTTTTCTTTTTAACATGGACTCTACAACAATGGAATGTTAATGACATCCATTATTTAAAAAACACACTGCCACTTCCACTCCAGATTTCAACTTCTTTTGCAAAAATCTTTGCCAGTGTTAATCCAGAAATGTAGAGAGCAAATGGACAAGGAAGCCAATTATTCTCACAAGATTTCCCCAGAAAAAAAACAACAGTTTGGAAAGCTTGTTTAAATTAGCCCCTAACCTTCATCAATACACTCCTAAACATAGTGCTGAAAGGAGCTTAAGGGAGAGCAGGCAGATGCTGTGCCTGGGATCCAAATCAGAGAAATCACCTGGGCCAAAAGAAACATTTCCCCATTTACTCATGTGCACTCTGAAAAAATAGAAGGCTGGGCACAGGCTTAGCAGCTTTCTTCTTCTCTCGTAAGGATGTGAGACTAATTAAAGTCTGTCAGTATCAGTAGATTTGGGTGATGTGAAATGCAAGACTGGGCCTTTTGAATGTTCTGTGAGCAGAAACTTGGCTAGAAGGTTGAAAAGGGGGTGAGGAAAACTGTACTGAAAACACAAGTCTCTGCATTATGTATTCATGGGATGTATGCTGCCAGCAGGACTGAGAAAAACCAACAATGTAATAAGGAAACAGAAATCTCATTTTTAGAGATCTTAGAAAATAAATACATAGTCCTTTCTTTTAGTGGGTTCATCTTGTAGGCTTAAAGGAAGTGTTGCAAGCAAAGTTAAAACTAGTACATCCAACAAGAGGCAGTGAAATTCTTTCCTAATGAGAGGAAATTCAGAACTGAAAATAATTGTTTTTAACTTACTGCAATGTAAGAGCCAGCAGATGTCTGCAGATACCCTTTTAAACTGACACTACACCAGTGCAAATAGAAAACCAAATAATGAAGAGATGTGGAAAACTAACTCTACAGCAAGGCCTTTTGAAAGAGAGGCGCCAGATGGGAATGCACAGGGCAGCCTGCCCCATTTCCCAGGCTCTGCAGAGACGAGGCAAACTTCTAGCATTTCCACACCTCAGTCCCAGGCCAAACTAAAGTCCTGCAAAATCAAGAGTAACTGCATCTAGAGCAAACTGTAAGCAGTTTGTAAAGTGTTAAGAAGGTAAAAAGCACTCTTTTACATCGCTGTAAAATTCCTAGGAGACATTGAGAGATCTAGGCCCAAGGAAGGCAACAAGTGTGGAAATTCCTCTCATCATCAAGTTGACAACAACTTTCACCAAAGGCTCTTTTTAAACATCCTAAGCAATTAATTTTGTTTTGGAGTAAGTGATACAGGTCAGATCATGGAAGCAGCAGTAACCTAATGAAAGCAAGTGCCAAGGAATTTGTTCCTGTGCCATGCAGTGAACTGCACAGTACAAGTGCTGCCTTCCTCATGGAGTAGCAAGAGAACAGTCCAGCTGTAGCAGGAGCCACCCAAGAAGCAGTGCCTTTACCTCTCGGGAGGGGTATCCACACTTAGCCCAATTTATCCTAGACAGACAGCAGAAATACCCTGAAGGCATGCCACTGAAGACATGACCACAAGAAGCAACCCCACGAATTTACTGATTCTTGCCGCAGTAACCCTTTTCTCTTTGCTTACCACACGTTTTTTTCAAGCAATGCTGCTTTCCTCACGTGAAGTTCTGCCTTACCTGCTGCATTTTTTCCAAGTCGAGGCTGGGCCTGCTGACCTTATCCCCATATCCCTGTCGATGTCTCTTACAAGGCATGACTTGCTCAAGGCCTGCCCCAACGCTCGTGAAGATCAAAGGTCCAGAGGCCGGGCTGCGCCCCAGGGGCTGGAGTCTCTTGGGAGGGGAGGCACTGAAGAGCACGGGGCTGGGGCTGGCGTGGAGGCCGTCGCCCTGCTCTGCCGCGGGCCGGAAGGACATGGCGCACAAGTTCTTCACCTCCTCGTCGCTGGAGGACGCGTTGCTGCCGTCGCTGCAGCAGGTGAGCCGGCTGACCTGCGACCACTTCCGCTTCTCCGCCGCAAACTCGCGGTTGATGCGCTCCAGCTCCTCCTCCGAGCTGTGGCGGTCAAGGCTGGCGTGCAGGAGGGCCCGAACCTTGCAGCATTGGTTCTCCTGGTTCTGCAGCTGGTTGGTGGCCAGAGGAGTCAGGGCACAATTCCGTCTTCTCTCTAGTGGGAGGAGGAGATTGAGAAGTGGCAGAGCAGATCTGTGTCCCACAGCCTAATGAAATGGGGCTGTTTTCTCCTGCCCTGTTGTTTTCATCTCTTCCCAAGTAAACTTCGGAGCTGTTTCCCCACCCTTTCTTCCCCAGGTGAAACACCCCCCAGCTGAACGTTTCCCTTTGGAAGTTTCCAGACCTTTGTTCAGACCAGACTGCTAGATGTCGCCCCCTTTCAAACCATCACCAGGAAATCTGTTTCCAGAGAAAGAACATAGACCTGTCACCCACCTCAACTCCTCAAGGTGGAGAAGACATAGGCTTTCAAATGTGTTGCTAGGCACTTGCCTCTGGCCCAAAAAATTAACTTCTAGTGACCAGTTCTTGGGGCAGAAGAGCCAAGTAAGCTACACTGTTCTAAGCATCATCTTTATGGCTCAAATAAACGAGATCTGGCTTCTGGAAATAAAAGTCCTCTATTACAAGACTTGTCACACAAGAGAACCTGTCTTCAGCCACAAGCTAGGCATGCTTTATCTCTTCTGCTGAGCTCTTTCTATGCTAAGCATATGGAGCAGGATTTGAATTCTAACAGGACATGTCCTGTCAGGGACTGACCTTCTGCTGGTCTGTATAAGAATCCACTTGAACTTGGGCACAGGGCACTAATGACAAACCTAGCATAACTTTGGAGATGCATTTACTACAGATTTCACCTGCAGCTCTAAGCTACTTCATATCAAGTCCATAAACAACAGCAGAGCACCTGTATCTTCTCTATCAAAGACTCTCACAAGATGCAAGAATAGGGCTGCACAGTATCAGTCTAGGAGGAAGGGAGAGAGATCAAGTAGTGAGTCCAGGGGAATGAAGAAACTGCAGGTTAAACTCAAAATAGCAAGGATGAAGAAACTCAGAACAAAGACAACACAAGAGCAAAAGCATGGAATTGAAGATAAATTTGTAGTCCCAGCTCTGCTGCTGGCACAACTGTGGACCATCTCTGCAGCACTGGGACTTTAACACATGGTTAACAATGTCTATTTCTGGTGGTAAAAATGCAACTGCAGCATCTGGTAACACCAGCCTCTCCCTGTGAGGTCCCAAATGCTTCAAAGGGGACTGATTTAATGCATCTGATTGTGGTACATTGGGGACTGAAAAGGAGGCACTTGCAAGAGTACAAGTGAAAAGAAAAACTGACTTCAGCCGTAGCATCCCGGGATCCTTCTATCTTCATCCCTTTACCTCTGTCGATCTGAGCAAGTTCCTGATTCTCTCCCTCAGAGTCATCGCTGTCCTCATCACTTGGGGGATAGGAGATCTATGAGACAAGAAAGAAAATGCTTCATTGTGAATACTGAACATTGCCCTGCTGCTGCCCAAGCCACTTCCCCCACCCTCCCCCTCTCATATCCTGCAGGCATCCACCCCACCTAACGGCACACACCCAGCCATAGCACCTTCCTGTATGCACATCCTCATCTCCCAACCCCAATCTCCCAGTGTATCCTCCTTTCAGCAACACAGAACACACAGCCTACTGCTGTTTCCACCACACTGCACTGCCAACTCTTTCCCAAATACAATGAACATATCCTGCCTTTCACTTCCCAGACATGCAGCTTACAACCATCACGGCCTACCACATCCACATCACATGGATAACCGAATCTTCAAAATCTCCACTGCTGAGATAAAGACACATCCTGTCAACAGCACTTTCGTCTTGCAAGGCACCCACAAATGGAAGTGGCACGTTAGCTTTAGCCATCCTGTGTATGTACCCACACTTCCCCTTTGAAGGTCACACACAAAACACCACAGAACAGACTCACCTTGCCTTCCTACAGGACAACCCTGAAGTATTTAACAGAAATAAAAGAAACATGATTTCACAGAAACACAGACAATACTGTTATGCTGTCCCCTCCAGGAGATAATTTATGGTACCACTGAACACCTTTGAATGCTCCAAGAGTAACAATTCACATATTTTGTCAATATCAAGACTTTTCAGGAACATTTGGTCTGTGTCAGCCAATGGACTTCAAGCCACTTACTCACTCAAAACATATCTAACACTGAATAAACCTGGTAGCTGCCTCTTTAGAGGATTGAGAGATCTGAAACCAAGGTTTTATAGGTCAGATAGATCACACTGCTTCTGAGTTTCCTACACAGAGGAAATCCTACCTACCTGGTTGCTAAAGTGACTTTTGTTCAGCTGCATAGAGCCTACCTGGAAATTATTAGATCAAACCTCTGAGCTACACAGCTTAGTATGTGTCTCTGGCAGCAGCCAAAACCAAATAAGTCAAAGGAAAATGCAATACTTAAAAGAATTCTTTATAAGAAACAGTTCTGGAACAGCATGATCATGGCAAGATGAACTTCACTATTCCTTACACCTTTTTTTCAGAATAACAAACATGGCCATCATTCTCTGCTGCCTCAAAATACTTGCTCACAACAGAATCCAGTGGTGATACATTTCAAAAGATCACATGCTATGTTTTCATTTTACATGTTTGATGTGCTGTGCTTGATTTTTATGGAAGAGGAGACAAGCATGCAGCCATCACACTGATTTGAACCCATTTTACCTCCACTACTTGGGGGAGATGTCTTTGTAGTGTTTCAGCCACCCAGAGACACAAAAGAGCAGCTACACTGTCTATGAAAGACACACTGCTGATGCAGAGCAACAATAATAGTTGAGAAATTCAGATTGACACTGAATTTGACAGCTATTAAATCAACACACCTATTTTGTGAACATCCTCCAGGACTGTGTTTGGAGCTTTTTGTTTCTCCCCAAAAGCATGCTGACACCTTTTTTTCTCTTCCTTCTTTAAAGTTACCTTTTGCCCTTCTGTATTTACACTGCCCTTTGAGAAATCAAAATATATTTTCTTTCCTTGCTAGTCGTTAAACTACATTCTCAACTGCCAAGAGATGAATCAGGCAAGTCAGATTTCAGATTCATCCCCACTGCAGATATTCCTGAAGTAAACATAGGACGTTGTTTTTTCCTTCTATAACTACAATTTTCTTGTATGTGTTCACACACATGCATCATTTAATAAAGGCAGCTGGCACTGAGGAACACTGCCAAACACAGAGACTTCTAGTTGTCCCCAGAGCAGGTATAATACCTTGTTTGTACCATGGTAGTTCACAGAAGGGACAGCTGACACTGAGGTGCCATTGTGTAGCTGCTGTACAGACAGACAGAGGTCCTGTCTCCATTACAAAAGCTAAGGCTCCCATTCTAACTCGAGAGGTACTGACCTTAGTCTGTGGCTCATTCCCACATAAAAACCTTTCATTTGGACACGGCAGGGTTTTCAGTGAGGTTTAGCAGCTCTGCGTGGGAAACCTAGCAGCTTCACTTTCTGTACAATGTGAATGGCAATACACAGCATGGCATTGCTTCCACAAAAAAACAGTGACATCTAGCACATGCAGGTCAAACAGCTACTGCACCATGTCACTGGCTTGAGATGCTTAAGACAGGACAGGGATTTGAGTCAATGACTGACATTTGAAGGTCTTTGTGTCTACTGGTCCTCAGTTTCCAAAATACTCACTCTTCCCTGTGCAAGTGTAATTTTGCCAGCCCTTGGCCTCATACGGGTAACTCTCCTCTACTGAACCCTCCCCAGTTCCTCAGGCAACCAAAGACCAACTCACTTGTGAGTTGTGTTAAACACTTTGCTAGAGGCCTTCTTCAGAGCACCTGAAAGAAAAATCTTTCAAACAACAGACTCCAGCTTTCATGTCCCCCAGCAGAGAACTATCATTCATAGCAGGCTAACCATTATTATTGCAGAGCTGAAATTTTTTACCTGAAACTCCTTGCCACAATACCCCACACAGGCAAAGATTAATGGAAGATCAAAAAGAAAAAAAAAAAAAAAAAAAAAAGGATTCTCTTTCTGGATAACAAGACTTTGCAAAAACTAAAGATCTGTGGAATCAAAGAAAAATGCTCTGACTAGTTGGAGATAATATTCTCTCCTTTGACTCTTCCCAGGCTTTAACAGTAACCTTTTCCTAAATATTCAAAAACATTTCACTGAACACAGCAGTACCGTCTTCAGGCCTCCAGCCTCCCTTGTACAGTCCCTCTCATATATTAGCCACAGATTTACTTTTGTCCAAGGCAGTACAGCCCCATGTTCCTCAGAAATTCAGAACTGTGGCACTGCTGTAGCAGAAAATTGGAAAACTCCATGTCAAAAGTCCCACCAGATCATGGCTTCATTCACGGCACATCAATTGCAGAATTGTTTGGACTGAAAGACACCTCTTGGTATCACAATAGTCCAAAGCTCTTGCTCAAGCTGGAACAACTGGAAAAATTGCCAGGACTGCGCCCAGCACACTCTCTGCCTTAACACGCAAAATTGAAGAGAATAAAATCTTCAATTCACATAGATGTGTGAACATTTACAAGCTGTGGCACAAAAAAAGCCAAAAACCAAACGACAGATGGCCATCCACCTTTCAGTCTTTCTTCAGTAAATGCTTCCGAAGCAGCCTCCTGTTGATGAGGATTTCAGTGTTACACCTGGGTCCTTCAGCTCTGGCACCTGACATGCCTTCAGTCAGGATAAGGAATCTTTCAGACAGAAACAAACTAACTTCCCCATCCATTTCATGTTTCATCCATCTCTAGTATGGAAATATGGTTTGGTGTAAAATAACCAGATGGTATTTAAGGAAAATTTAAGAGTAAAGCTTATATTTTTGAGGGAATTTTAACATGAAAGACAAACTAGGAGACACGAGAAAAAAATAGAGACCAAAAAATGTGTTTCTCATCACACTGCTGCTTGTCAACTCAGTAATAAACTGCAGCCGAAATTGCCTAGGTCCTAAAGGGTCACATCACCCTCAAAGTCTAAAGCACCAAAATACATCAGACAATAAAGAAATCCCACTATGTTAAAGTGCAGTTCCTCTTGGTTTGGCTTCTAGAAGAGAAATTATCCTGCTATCACACAATCCAAAGCAATGACATTAAGAATCGTCCGTGAGCTTACAAAAGATAAGAAATCTCACTTCTAAGGCAGAATAAAACTCTCCCAACAGGCTTCGCTTAAAGGCTGCATTGTTCTGAAAACCCAAAACACCAACAGCATGGTTTGGTGCGGTGGAGGTACATTCATGAGGAAGAGATAATACAAAGATACAACTGACCACAGGCAACCCCTTGTTCCCAGCTTGAATGAAGAATGCACACAGGCTGGAGGGCATCATTCCCAATCTCCCTCTGGGAGTGAGGAAGGGAGGGAGGGAAGGAGGGATTTCACCTCCAGAGAGGTGGTTTCCCTGTCAGAGGCCAATAAGGCCTGTGCTGCACATATAAGGCTGTTTGTGACACAGGCTTGCTCACTTCAGGCCGACCACTCCAGGGAATCTCTGCAACTAAGTGAAATCCCTTCCAAAAGCACTGGAAAGAGACTTTGCTGAGTTGGTCTCACACCCTAGTTCCTGGCACAAAACCAGAAAGCAATGGATGAGCTCAACAACGACTACTGGTATGTCTGTGGTGGAGAACTGATTTCCATTTCTTCAGAGTTCAGACTGAAGAAATGAAACCAGTACTCACTCACATCCCCCCGCCACACTGCCTACAGAGCAGCTGCTACAGACATGGGCAACCTACAGCACAGGATTCTGCTGCTGGCTCTTCTCCATTTCCATTGCTTGGCTTTAGCAAAAACATTTCAATAAATTTCCCTAGTGTTATTTTTCCAGGTCAACTGGTGCAGTTGCCACGGGACACTGCCTGATCTTGAATGAGGGAGGTGCCATTCAGCCAATTATAAGAAACACTGAATTAGAGGGAGTTGGAAAACAAGATAGATGATGAGACACTGAAAGGCAGTTTTGAGCCATGGAACATTAGGAAGAAGGAAGGAATGAGTCAAACAGACCTTCAAATTAACATGTAACTCCTTTCCCAAGATCTCCCTTAATTTTGAGAGATATTCAGTATTACAGGGAGAATTTATGCCAGTACAACAGGCTGGCTCTCTCCTCAAGAAAAGTTGTCGAGTTAAAGTTCAGTTCAATCTTCAGACATCCACACGTGAGATGTGACTGCCCAGACCATATCTGGGGCTTACAGTTGGGGTCCTTCAACAGCTAAACTCTAAGCAAGAATCATCCTGGTTTACAAAAGCTGTTCTAGAGTATTTTTTCCATGTTACTATGTTCCTTTTTAATTTTCACAGTAGGTCTGCCTTCAAACTCTATTCCCCATTTCCTCACAAATGGCTACAGTTCAAACCCAGGGCTCATAACCCTTGAACATGGTCCTGCTTGACAAGAGCAGCTGTCTGGGTCAATGAAAGCAGAGACGGGCCAGTGGGACACACCACTCCCTGAGTCCCTTTTCTAAGCCCTACCAAGGACAGCAAAATTCCTGTTGCAGGAATACCATCTTTTGCATGGGCCTAGAGTGTATTAATTGTCAGTGGTTTCACAGATGTGAGGGAAGCAGAGAGTCACTCCACATAGCCAAACCTGCAATGTTTTAATAGTGCAGTTATTATTTCTGTTCAGTGTTTACCATTCTCATACACTGCCAAACATGGTGACTGGCAACTCTCAGGATGCAAGTGGTGGCAGTCATTAACCACAGAACATGGAAACCAAGCTTCTAGTCTGAGGAGCAATGACTGAGCTGCACTTCCAAAAGCACAGGTTTAAACTGGGTTACCTAGATCTTGAAAGGAAGGCACAAGGCTTGCACAGAACAGTGAGGATATGAATGGTTCATGGGTGTGAGGAGGCACCTGCTTGGTCCTTTTACCATTTTAAATCCTCTCCCTCATCCACCTGCACTTTCACAAATACATACGTGTGTTTTGACCATACTGTCTACAGCTTCTGGAAAGAATTTACACCTGTGGACAAATCTGACTAGCACTAAAGGAAAGATACACTACCCTAGTCCTGGGGATCCTCAGGTGGAGTAAACCAGAGGACTCTGTGCAGACAAATGAAGTGGGGCTGGCTTCAGCCCTGGAAAAGGGTTGCTGTTTTGACTGGTCAAAACATGGTTCAGGCCAACACAGCTGACTCTGCACTCTCTCATCTGCCCCACATTGATTCTCTTTGCAGCAGTCAGAGTGTGGCAACCTCTTTTTCAAAATCTTCCCCCTGCTCTTCCCAGGGCTAAGCTGAGATGCTTTTGCAGGAGACGAAAGACAAAAACCAGAGGGTTTGCAAAATAAGAACCAAACAAACAAAAAAAAAACCCGAAAAAACCCAGCAAGTTCCAATGCTTCACCATTAATCCATAAAAATATGTATATACCACGAGTGAGCCTATGGTGCTTGAACATTTGGAGTCCATAGGCATCAGAAACTAGATGCCCCATGTCCCCCAGTCCCAGGGAAGTGGATACAGCTGTTGCCTACAGTTGAGACTCCTATTCACCCTGGGTCTGTTCTCAGAAACTCTAGACAAGTATTGGTACAAGAGTAAAACCAAGATCATGCTTTTAAATTCCACCACAAATAGAAACAAGTACCTGCAAACAGACTAGATCAGACTCAGTTCTACTAATGGTATAGACACCCATACAGAGGCACGCACTCCTCCTACCAGACATCACATTTCTGTGACAACAAAAGACTCAAAAGAAATGCTATCAATTAAAAAATTTGTCTTTAAAAGGTGTCCTAGGCAAAAAAACAACCAGACTCTGTTCCTTTCCATCCAAAATACTACAAATCTGAGAGAACCCCATTAAGTTTATTTATCCTCAAGGCCACTATGAGAACAAGAATCTCTCTGATTATACACAGATGCAGTCATGTTTGGAGCCATGGTTTCAATATTATAGATTTCACTTGTTAAAAAAAACAGACAAAATAAAATCACTACAGCCCTCACTCAGCAGATTATGGGGTCCAGTAACAAAGGTGTTACCACAGAAATAAGAGTCTTTAATCCTTCCATTTCCTTCTTGACTTCCCAGACCACTGTGTTCCAAAGTAAGACCACTTCTGCAGAATGGGAGCCAAGGGAATGGTGCAGCTCCATGCTGTCATATGTATCACTCTTTCTGGTAGCAAGAATTTTTAGAAAATTCTCAAACTAGCCTTATGTTGTTAGCTTAAAAGGCTAGTTAAGGTTTATAGTTCTTACTACAAGTGACAGAAACCATCCACTCCTCCACCTCCACTTCTATCTGCATGTAAAGCTCACAGGTCTGCCACTTCCCAGTAAGTGTCCCACAGATCTCCTACACTCCTCCCACACTCAGCTCCTGCTCCCCACAGATACCCAGCACAGCCTGGCCTCAGGTGACAGTCACCTGCATGTGACAGAACCACATTGAGTTTATCAACAGCTCTGTTACTCCGCTCATCGCTTTGCTGCTGCAATAAGGAGAGCCATGGCTAATTCCTACCCAAGTTTCAAGGATTCTTATGGAGGCTGGCATTCACCTGTTAACTTTGTCATCCTATGAGGGGAGACAACACAGCTCAGATGAGAACTAACAAAGAAAAAAGTGGAGAAGCGTTGGAAAGCACGTATCAGAAAGAAGCAGCAACACAGCTGCAACCAAAGGGATCCCTTTGCAAAGGAAGTCGCTCCCCTGACAGCTCCCAGCTTGGAGCCCTGGCACCCACCCGGCTCACACCCGGCAGGGACAGTGTTATTCAGCAGTGTTGACAGCACAAAGCATAGCAATCCAGAAAGACAAAAAGGACCCCAAAGGATTAAAGACCTTCTTCACAGGGCCCCATCCACGCTGCACTAGGATACAGTGACTTAGCTCCATGTGTAATTTACAGCTCGTTTGCTGCTAAACCTCAGCTCCAAATAGTTAGATTAAAAGCAACACTATTTATCAGAGGCTGAAAACCTTCTCAGACATAGAGGAAGACACTACAAGGGACATCTAGAACTGGAGAGGCACCTCTAATAGCTGCTCTTGTCTGTAATGCATTTACCCAGGGAGGGAGGATGGGACCTGGCTGCAGCTCCAGAGCCAACCATTCCTGCCCCGGCCACGGGGATTTAAATACACCCCTCCCGACTCACACCCCACCCCCACCGGCCTAGCTCAGTTGCTACACTGCTGCGATGGG
Organism: Pycnonotus jocosus; assembly: GCA_013400435.1. Taxonomy (NCBI): domain Eukaryota; kingdom Metazoa; phylum Chordata; class Aves; order Passeriformes; family Pycnonotidae; genus Pycnonotus; species Pycnonotus jocosus. The sequence continues at coordinate 76,811 of VWYP01007919.1, forward strand.
AAAAGGTTTCTTTGCACAGGCCAGCTTCTCAGGCAGTTTACAGCAACTCCTCAGCATTCCATGAGTCTCCTCAACCAGGGAAGCACGGCTGACAGCAGCTGGCATAAACAACACATCTGGTAACAGTTTTTCCATTCCCTACTCAAAAGACTCAGAGGGCAACTGCCCTTGCCCTGAGTTACTCCCTCAGCTGAGGAGAAGCTGCTTGTGTTGGGAGACCTCACTCGACACTCACCTCTGCTCAGCCATAAAGAACCATTAGCCACATTTGCAAACACAAGGAACAATGCCTTACAGTCAGGCTGGAAAATGCATTTGGAGCACATGAGACATTTCAGGCTTCTCCTCCCCTCAAAAATCTCACATTAACCCCTCTGAGTGCAAGCAGATGAGAGCTGTTTCGTCTCTGTGGATTTACACCAAACTTCTTGTGTTTTATCAGAGAGCAAACCAGTAGGATAATCCTTTCAGACCAGGTCTTTGATCCATCTGGTCAGGCACCTTCAAAGTAAGAGTTAGAAACATGTCATAACTTGCAATGTCTCTCACTGCACCACATCCTTTCCTGGTAAATATTTTGTGATTCCAAGTGGTTCCTAGTTGGGAAAATCTGACAAATGGGTTGTCAGATCATCCCACACATGGAGGGATGGCCTAGAAATGAAGTGCACAAAGACAGAATTTGAATATTCACTCTCTTCTTCAATATAGGACACAGAAGGCACAAAATTAAATTAGTATGATGAGGTAGGTCCTAAACAAAAGACAGGTGACCATTTGGCAGTGTGTAGTTAAGGTGTGAAATACTTTGCCACAGAATGTTCTGGATGTAAATACCCTACATACATTTGGTGGTGTAAAATGAACATTTAGGTAAAAGAAACTTACTGGGTTACTAATGCAGTAGGATAGGATACTGGGGGAGACTGTAGGTCTAACGTGGGATGGATGCTCCTAAATCCCACTCATGGAAGCAGGACAAAGAGCACCATGCATTTACTTGCAATGTCACAACATAAGGAGGATGCACAGAGCAAAGCGTAACGGTGTTCCTTCAGGTCCAACTCATTCCACCACAGAGAGCCACTGAGACAGTGTCCAAGCACCAAATACTAAATTAGCATCCCCATGTATAAGTTCAGGGGCAAGATGGGAAAAGCTGCATTGCACTGCAGCCCTCTGCAAAATACCATTGAGAGGTTTCCTAAAAGTGATTGGTTCTGTCCAAGCCAGAACAAAAAGGGTTCTCTGAGAACAAAAACCTATACATGGAAGCTGCTGATTTTTCAAGCCTTTAAATTATTTCAGTTTATATGCTTCACACCAGGTATCTCTGTTCTTCCCTTTTAATTAGCCTTTGGCCTTAGAACTTTATTCCCTTGGAATAACCAACTCATAGCAATAAAGAAAAAATTATATTTAAAAAAAAGAATCACATACAAGAATAGTCTGGCTGCAGACAACTGTCTGGAACAACCACTTGGCTTTGTGTGTAATAACTAGGTGACAGGATATGGAAGGATTATTTTATATTTTTCCAGCTTACATCCAGACACACTCGCAGCAAACTGGAGAACCTAGCTGCCTGTCTGGCACCTCTTCTTAAGATGGGAAATCCCCCATTCAACTAAAGGAAATTTTATTCTCATCTTATGCCCATATAGAGCTTGGCAGATTGTGTCATGCCAAGAAGTAAGGACATCAGTTAAATAAAAACCAGCATGCATCATGGAAACAATGTGACCCCGTTAGAAAGGGGTAAGATGAGACAGATTGCTGAATAAAGTAGCTGTGAAGGGATAGGATCTTTGTGCTATCAGCAACTCAAATTGTGTGATCTCCTTGAAATTCTGGCTCAAAATCAGGTTTGTAGCCCAAATCAATTAATCAGCTACCAAGCAAATAGTTTGGTCCCTGGATACATCCAAGGCCCACCTATTCTTGTTGTGGACATTTATGAATATTGAGGTATTTGGCCATCTCATAAATTCCAGGTATCTCCCATCCTTTCATAAATCTAAATTTAGATAAGGACCATCTACCTTGAAGTCAGGCAACAAATCTCAGGTGAACCTATGGGAGACACGACTAATAAGAGCCTCCTCTGGAGACCTAAACTCAGGCATTGGTTTCCTTTTCCTCCTCAGAAAGTGTTTCAAGCTCTAAACTCATAGTTCTTCTCATATGGCCTGATGCTGGAAGCAGGATGGGGATGTGAACCCAGACAAAGCCACAGAGAGCTTTTCTCAGGTGTGTTTGCTGGGTACAAAGACCAACCAACAGAGTCATGCTGTTTGAGGAAGGCAACCCACAGCCTACCAGTCTGCCATGCCTTAGGGATACCTCGCCAGGTTTCACCACATGTCCTTGCTCTCAACACTCATCTGAAGGGTGCATGCCAGTGGAGCACAGACAGCGATCTGTTCCCAGCCCCACAGCTCAAGCCTCGGCAAACTGAAGTTCTCTGCAGCAGGCTGAGCCTGGATGACTGGAGAAAAGTGCCTGGGGAGGAGAGGGTTGGAAAACCCAACAAAAATGGTGCACACCATTCAGAGCATCTTCTGTGGGCTTTTAGCCCCTGCCACCCTTAGATGACATTCTGCTGTGCTAACACAGAATAACTACAAAGAATCAGGATTTGGACTACTGCACAGGCAGCCATGTGGCAGCTTCGGTGCAAATCTACCAAGCAAGATACTTTCTTATATACAAGTCTAACAGGAAGTTTCCATAAGCATCCATGGTGTTTGACCCTCCATGAAGCTATTAAGGATGGAGCAGAGAATTAACCATGTGAGCTCTTCAGAAGGGTACTCTGTTGTGGCATTCCCATTCTGCTAGAGCTTCTCAATGGGACAACAGCTAACATTCACCTGGCTGAGCACTTGGTGCACTGCAGTGATTACAAAGGAGATTAAAAAAAAAAAAAAAACCCAACAAAAAAACCACCCAAATCCTACTCACCATGTAAGATCTGCTCCCTCTGCCTCAGCCCACTCCCAAGATGCCCCAGCCTCAAAATGTCTGTCCTACAAGAACTGAACAATTCAGTGTGACATATAGACTGAGGTACATATGGACGCCAGGTCTGTGTCCAAATAGACCAGCCCCTGGTAGAGAGGAGGTAATAATGAGCACAAAAAGCAAAAATACAGCAAGAAAGGGAAGAAATTCCTAGAGACACCCTGAGCTGACCACCCCCAAGGAGTGACCATGCGGATCCAGAAGAAACCTTTGCACTGTGCTTCACCTGCTTGCTGCATTCCCACAGCTTGAGCAGCCCTGTGCCCAGCCTGGCATGGAGACACCTCTGCACAGATCACTCTGGGCCATGTGTCCTTTACATCGACTCTCAGGCCTGGGTCACAGCAGAGTTCGCTGCACAGGGAACGCTTTCGGTGCAGACAAAGGTCACAACTAATTGGCTTTTCTCTAAATCCTTGCCTGGCTGTTCACGCTGAGTACTTGTGGGTGGTGCTGGTGCCTGTTCACAAACAGCTCAGCTGGCTGGGCGCTGGTCACCGGTGGCAGGGGGACAAGCAGGCGCTGCCCACGGCCACGTACAGCAGAACCCGGCCCAGCACACACATACCTGTGATGCTGGTTGCTAGGAAGCGCTGGATCACCCGGCAACCTGAATCCCACTCAACAGGAGAACAGGGGCTACAGATAAAGGCACGGGGGTGGGAGGGGTTGGCGCTGCCTACAATGTGTGTGGGAGTGTTATTTCCCACTGAAAAGGGAATACAGCCCTTGGTTCCAATTCTGAGGAATCCCAGCTACACTGCTGTGACCCCAGGCATGCTCCAGGAACAGCCGGGGAAGCTGGCCAGGCTGACACATTACAGCAGAGTGGTGCCCTGCCCACCCACCACTCCACAGAACTCTTCTAAGCAGATGCAAGCCTTGTTTTTTACTATTAAAAAAACCCTCATTTTTTTGTGAAAACCATATAATTAAAAAAAATAATTACCTGGTTCTGCTTTCTGTCTTCACCTCAAATATGAGCTCTTTTCAGTTCAGGAGGACATTTAGGATCCCAAACAGTGCAAGAAATTTGGAACACATAGGACAATGCGTGACAGCAGGAAATGAAGAACTGCACTATCCAGCAAAGAAAAAAAAATCCGTTTTCACTGAAATCCCAAAGTTAAATACATAGCACTGACTTTTCAGAATTTAGTTTCTCATTCAAAATCAGGACAAGAATTAGGAAATACAAGGAAAAGCAATGAGATTTCTTTGTGCCTTTGTGAGGTGGACTTCTTTTTAAGCTGGTCCATAGTTTCACATCAGTCCTAAAGGCCAGCTGAGAGAATGCCTCAACAAACTACCCCAATGTCAATGAATGGCCCATCATGCTGTATTTGCAGTATCTGCAATTTGTCTGAACTACCACTCTTTGGAATTAAGTCATTACAGGAGATTATCAGTGCTGAATGTCTGCACAGAAAAGAAGACAATCCTTAAAGATTCAGACCCTCAAGCCAAGTAGAAAGAATCGCAAACCTATTATTTTGCAATGCCTCAGGCACAATTCTCAAAAACCTAAGGCTTAAAGTGGCTGGGATAGCCTGTTCTATTCTTTGCCTTAGCTAAGTATCTATCACAGCATTTCTAACCCACTAACATACATATTTTCAGTCCAAATTATCAAGCCTAACTTCAGGCATATTCATAGATACTCCAAAAGTCAAATTTGTATTTACACACTTAGATTCATCTGTTTGTGTCTTTCCTGCGATTACAACAAACCAGAAGCATCTAACATAACCAACTGATGTAACAGGAAGAAAAGCAAAGTTTCAATGTAAAACACAGTCCTCCAGCTCTAGAGGAATGAACCTGTTTGGTGGCATTTGCTGAAAAACCCACAAAGGGGAGAAAACCTGAATACACTACAGCAGACAAAGCTAAATTTTCCCTGTGCCGAGCTGAAGACCTGTGACACATGAGAAGCAGTTGCCCAAAGAGAGCAGAAATCAGTCTGTCCTCATTCATAGTAAGCCTGAGCACTTATGCAGATCTTTGAAAGCATACCCACTGTGCATCAATAACAATGCCACCCCACTCTTTTTTTTGGTCTAAACTCTACAGAGTAACAAGCTAGCACAGGGACACTGACTGCAGGAGTCATTGCCTGCAAGCTTGAGGTTCACTTTGCACAGCCAGCTGAATCCCCTTCACACAGGGAGGATGAAGATGATCCCCAGTTGCCTGTCAGGGCTGGCCAGCCAGACCAGAGTCTTATAGCTGATTCCAGATACAGATGTCAGTAGAAAATAACTGAGATGACTTTCTGGCCCCCAGTGCTGTGTATGCACATATATAAGCTGCAAGGGTACATGAAGAGAACTAGCACAGTGGCTTTGTTAGCACCCAGCATACAATTCCCTTTAACCAAGTATAAGGCTGAAGTTACGTAGAAGAAAAAGGCACTTGTCTGTCACCATATATACTCATATATGACTTTGCATCACTGATCAACATTAAGGAAGTGACAAACATGTCTGTATTATCTCTGCCCAAGACCAAAGTGAATATGCCAAGTACATAAGTAATTTAACAACTTTTGTGGATTAGAACATGAGTTGTATCACCTCCAAAGTTGTTTGTGTCAACAGCACAGTTGGAATGAAATCACAACCTTTAAAGTGCTCCGTTTTCTTTAGCTGCATGTTCCAGCCAGTTAATTTTTTAACACACTGCAATCCAACTGTTTCATTCTGATAACACCTAGGGCCACTAATTAAGGGCTTAGTTTGACTGGCAATGCACAGACTTGTTCCAGCCAGATGCTCCCTGCCCGAAGGAGCTTGCTTGCAAGCAAGCTCAGAAAACAGACACCCACACTTTAGCCACTATATAAATAGCAAGGCCCCAAGAGTTAAAGGGAAACTTGAAAGAAACATTTGTGTGAGAAGCCCCTACCCCAAATTGTGGGGATGAATAAGATACCTGATTTGCAGAAAGCTGACAGAGTTGGCCAGAGAACACTTCTCAGTGCTCAGAACTCCATCACAAACCCACATGCAAGCCCAAGATATGCATTTTAAAAGCTCCTTGATCAGGCTGACTTAATAGTTCATAAAGTGCTTCTCAGGGCTACAAGTCTAAAACTATGAAAGAAAAGAATAAAAAACTATACTAGACTGTAACACTGGACAACTAACACACACCAAAAAAAAAAAAAAATCAGGCTGTGAGTTACATGCCCCTCTCACTTTCGTGGTTTGAAGCATTTCACTACGATATGGGACACTCCCCTGATCTCACTTTTTTCTCCTGTCTCAACTGCTCTGGAACAGACCCAGTTACCAGCCATTATCAAAGATGATCCCTAACCTGTAAAGTCAGACCCACTTCTGCCTCAAAAGCATCCAGAAAGGTTCCTAAATCTGGCCTTATTTCTAGCAAATAACACCAGACCATTGAAGCAAGAGGTAGACCAAAGTGCACCAGGCAATGCCCTCTCCTTGCTTGGATTTAGCCACAGAAGCTGAAGGTTGAAGAGCTGAAGCTCTGAAGTTAACAGGCTGTGCAATGAACTACAAGACTCAGGAGCAGACATGCTGCCCCTGTAGTAGGGGCACATGTATCCAATGGAAAGACTCCTAGGAAAATTTGACATCCACAAGTCCACAGGCTCTGACAAGATGCTTCCACAAATGTTGAGAAAGCTGGCAAACACCATAGCTAGGCCATTCACAACCATCTTTGAAAGGTCATGGCAATCAGGAGAGGTGCCTGAGAACTGGAAAAAAGCAAACATTATCCCAGTATTCAAAAAAAGGCAAGAATTAGGAGTCAGGGAACTACCAGCCAGTCTGCTTCACCTCAATCTCTAGAACTGTGATGGAATGCCTCATTCTGGAGACCATGTCTATCCACATGCATGACGAGGAATAGTCAGCATGAATTTATCAATGCCTGACAAACACAACTGCCTTCTACAATGAAACAACTACCTGTTATTATCTACACTGACTTCAGCAAGACTTTCAACACTGTCTCAAAACAACATCCTCACAGGCAAACTCAGGATGTGAGGACTGGATGAGTGGACAGTGAGGTTGATTGAGAACTTCAGTTGAGAACCACCACTATGGCTGTTGGTGATAATCAGTGGTGCACAGCCTGGCTGAAGGCCTGTCACTAGGGGTATCCCCCTAGGTTCAATACTGGGGCCAATATTAACTCATTCGTCGATGACTTGGATGGAGGAGCAGACGCCTCCTCAGCAAGTTCACTGATTACACAAATCTGGGAGGAGTGGCTGATACCCCAGAGAGCTGTGCAGCCCTTCAGAAGGACAGGTTGGAGAGATGGGCACAGAGGAACCTGCTGAAATTCAACAAAAGTAACTGCAGAGTCCTGCACCTGGGGAAGGATAACCCCATGGACCAGCACAGGCTCAGGTGCTGGAAAGGAGCTCTGTGGAGAAGGACCTGGAGGTCCTTGTGGGCACCAAGCCATCCATGAAGCAGCAGAGTGTCCTGTGGCCAAGGAGGTCAGTGCTGTCCTGGGGTGCATTAGGAAGAGCTCTGCCAGCAGGCTCAGGGAGGTGATCCTGACTCTCTACTCCCTACTTGGTGAGGGCACATCTGGAGTTCTGTGTCCAGTTCTGGGCTCCTCAGTACAAGAGAGACATGGAACTCCTGAGTGGGTCCAGTGGAGGGTAACAGAGATGATTAAGGGACTGGAGCACTTCTTTTACTAGGAAAGGCTGAGGGAGCTGGGCCTGGCCAGTCTAAAAAAGACACAACTGAGAGGGAATCTCACCAATGTATATAATGTACAGAAATACCCAAAGAGGGGGTAGCAGAAAGGTGGAGCCAGGCTCTTCTCAGTGGTGCTGAGCAGTGGGACAAGGGGAAACAGGCAGGAACTGATGCACAGGAAGTTCCCCCTGAACACAAGGAAGAACTTCTTTACTGTGTGGTGACCAAGCCCACAGAGAGTGTGGAGTCTCCCTCACTGGAGATATTCAAGAACTGCCTGGACACAATCCTGTGCCATGTGCTCTAGCATGACCCTGCTTGAGCAGGGAGCCTGGAACAGATGATCCACTGCGATCCCTTCCAACCTTACCCATTCTGGGATTCTGTAAAGCAAGGCTGGCTGTCCTCCAAGGCAAGGCACTCAAATTTGAACCCTAACTATCACATTTGACAGCCCAGCCACCCTTATCAGAAACTGCTGGCTGAGCAGGCTAACCCAACATCAGGTGAAGTGTCAGTCAGTCCCTCCCTTCCCACCATGGTGACTTCTGGTGACAGGGAAATAAAGGGACACTTTCTGAGAAATACCAGCACATCTCTTGAGTCAAAGTCCTCTGAGTGGCCCTAGTTGTCAACTGCTTTAGAATGGAAAAAGAGATGTCCATTACATCAACACCCAAAGCTTGCATATTTTGTAGTTTCACTCACAGAAGGCCATGGCATCCTCTCAGCTTCTCCTAATGGGGAACGACTAGGAGGACCTATCAGACACACTAAACCAATTTGGGACACATCATACAAAAATAAAACTTTTACAGTGGGCAGAAATTTCATCCTGATAAGATCCTCAAAGCTTGGATGCCAATCCAAGGTTGGTTAAACCTTCCACACTTGTAAAAATGAGTTGACTGTTTACCCAAGCACAGTCTCCTGGGACTTTGGCTGATTTCAATATAGTTGTAAGCTAGAAGCGCAACTGCAGCTTGCTTTTCCTTGAATTTGGGAACATTCCAAAAAAGGTCACAAAGTGCTAAAGTGAGTGGGCAATGAAGGAGAAGGGCAGCTAAACACACTGTTATTAAAGCTCTTCCTGAGCACTTGGTTTGGTGGTGAATGTGGATCATTCATCACTTTGGGTGGTGAATGTAGATCAATTCTTACTGTATCCAAACTTGATGCTCGTTCTCCACTTACAGGGCTACAGACCTGATTCTGTGCTCTCACCTAACTTTTCACTGGGTTTCAATGACAGCACACTGGACCTTTTAAATAATGCATATACCATACAAGCCAGAATACGTACAGACCTGCACAGACACAGACCAAGGCCAAGAAGGCTGAAGTCTGGTGTCAGTACATGGCAGCCCCACATCATGAGAGCAGCAGAGCAAAATGGTACAGGGCACTTGGCCTTGACACAGGGCCCATGCACAGCACAGTCACCAGAAGCTTCCACAGTGCTCACCCCCTGTGACACCTACCCAGGGTCCATATGTGCAAGGAGCTCTGGTCCAACACCTAAGACAGAGCACTGCACACTCCATTAAGCAATTAGTATGCTGCAGCAAGGCTCAGGCAAGCAAGGCTGCAAGACCAGGCAGCTGCACATGGTCCCCAAAGGCCTACAAAACAGATTTAAACCCAGAGTTTGCAAGCCTGGCTTTCTGCCCATACACATGTGTACCAGTCATTGTAGCACTCCCCACTGCAGGCTGCAAAGACAGCTCTGATGGGCCATGCATTAGCCTTGCAAGCAAGGCACAGTGCAAGCTTAACTTTCTCCACTGAGCCTGCAAAAATGCAGACCACCTGTCTGCAGCACAAAACCTTGGCACTAACATGAACAAAATGGCTGCAGATGCCCACTCATGCACATTTTCCTGCATGCCTCCAAGCATCCTGAAGACTGTATCTATCTCTGAGAGCTCCTTCCAAAGATTCTCAGTTTCACAACCTGAGGCTCCAAGACACAAACAATAAAGCCAAAGGAGGATATTGCAGCCATAAGGCCCAGAAACACAGTGTTTAAAAAGCCCTCACTGCCTCTGCAGATACTCTGCACTGAATCAATCCACTACAACCTAAAGCACTGCCTTTATTTTACTTCCAAAAATAAAATCTAACCCTGCCTCCCCTGAGAGCCACAGAATGTGCAATCCCCCGAGGAAGAAGTAGAGCAAACTTTGTTAGAAACAGTGCTGATGTTTCATCAAAGTTGCCATCAGCCTGTCCAGAGTGACTGCGCAGAAGTGCAGCCACACGGCAATGAGCCTCTGTGTAACACATACAAAAGACTCCACTAGAGTCTGGTATACGGATCCCCAGCCCCCAACTCAGGCAACGAGGGCTGCTACTTTTCCCAGATCCCTTCTTTTATTTGGGGCCAGGTGCTACACTTCCCGCAGTACTGGTGCCAATCCAGAGTAACTCTGCTGATTTCAGGGGGTATCCCTTGGTTCACAACAATTTTGCCAAATCAGGATCTGGGTTTTTTTCTCATTCGTCATGGCTCCATTTTTATCCCGTGGTATATGGCTCAAAAATTCCTCTTTATATTTGGCAGGAAGGGCTTAGACAGTTCTTATCCTGAATCTGTGGTCCTCAGTTTTATTTTAAACATTAAAAATGGATGTAAGAAGAATATGTAAAGCCATGGGTTAATGCAATGACCCAGCCTGCAAACTTCAGCTCAGATTCTGGCCTTCAGGACCAAAAGAGAGAAATGCAAATAACGAGCTGAAAGGCATTTTAGGTAAATCATGTTTGTATAGTACCTAGCACAGTGGGGTTCTATCCTGGAAAGGGCTGGGGGGCTACAGATTGCACACGTACTAGGCAAATGCCTACACAGTTAAATGCGAATCCCATCAAAAGGAAAACATCCTAAAGAACAGACAGAGACATCTTCCTGTATTATCTGAATTGTGCAGGGTAATTCTGAGTGCAAAGGAACGGGACTTTAAGTAACAGGAATACAGCCTAGGCCAGTTCCTCCTGAGCACACTGGCTGAGAGGAAACTGACCCAGCATAATAAACACTACAAGTTTCCAGCTTCTCAAGGCCCTCTTAGTGATTACCTGAAGGGGACAAAAAACGACAGCTTTTCTTACCTTCAGCTGGAAAGGTTGAATTTCGTTCAAACTCTGGTTCCTGAGCTTTTTGGTGAGGATCTTCAGCATGGTACAAATCCGAGGAGCCAAGAAAGGGTTAAGCACACACACAGGCACGCATCTGCATCTGCCGCGCCGCTGCCGCTACGCTCGGCGGAGCTGCGCGGAGCTCGCATCCAGCACCCCAGGTACGCGGCGGCGGGGCACGGCTGGCCCAGCTGTGCCCCTTTCCCTCCGCCACCGCACCCTGTCCGACAGCCCTCCGCGCTGGCAGGCAAAGGGAATCCCTCTCCAAAGCCTCTAGAAAAAAAACTGAACGCCAAACTTCCTCTGCCTTCCACCCCCTCCCCAGTTACGCTTCAGAAAGGAGGGAGGTACCAGCTGGCAGCGTGCTGCAGGGGACAAGAGACACTCGGCACGGAGCGCTCACTGCGGGACGGCAGAGCTCCCCGGGCGAGGCGCCGGGCTCCGCTCATGGCAGCGCTGCCGCCCGGTCAGCCCCAGGCGGGCATTGGGCATCGCGCCCCGCTGCTGC
>VWYP01007921.1:2086-23028 GCA_013400435.1 Pycnonotus jocosus
GTTTGTTGCTGGGGGTGGGGCTGGGTTTACTGTTGTTGCTGGTGTTGTTATTATTGGTATTATTAATATCTTCATATAAAATAAATAAGAAATCAGGAGGTTGCCAAACAGGATATTTTAACTGAGAACCACTGCTAAACTTCAGCCAAAATCTTTTAAAATAAGATTCATATGGCAAGTTAGAGGTCTGTCCACAGAAAAATAAATGGAAAAGAGTCATTGGTGTTCAGCCAATAGTCTCTGAACTCTACTGCTTCGATTTTCCATGGTAGCCAGGAAACTGCTTCAAGGCTTACCACTCATCATCATGCTTCTCCAGAAATCTTGCGTCTTACTGGGGATCATCCAGTAAAAATTTTCCCCTACATTTCCCATTCATTCCCCTTCCTCCCTCCTCTGTGTCTGTAAAGTGGAATGGGAATGAGAAAGCAGAGCACTGCCTTGCATTTAAACACTATACTGCAAGTGTTATTCCATAAATTCATAGAAAAAAAATTCCTCTAAAATTACTCAGATTTACAGTTTGAGGGAATATTCATACAACAGAAAACAAATCAATCACTGACATTCTATTAAAGTAAAGTCATCTTCGTCAGAACCTGAAGGTGAGGAGTTATTATCAGGTGTGTTTTATGCTATTTATCATATCCTGAGAAAATATAGTCCTGCCATTCTTTCCCATTCTGGCTCAGTCGAAGTTCTCTCTCAGCTTTCAAACTATGAAAATAAATGTGCTAATATGTTTTATTCAAAAACAGCATAGACAATCAGTGCAAGAAACTCCTAACACACATAGGGAAATCAGATCATGATATCTTTTTGGAATTCTGGTGAAATATACATAAACAAGCACTTGACAATGTATGGTCTGAATGGCAACTCTGATGAGATGTCAATTTCCTGGGCTAAGGATTTAGAGAGCTGGGATATGTCAGTGGAAAACTGCAAAACCGTGTATCTTTTTCCATATATTGTCCTCAGATTTAGAGGTGCAGAATTTGAATAAAGCCTTCAGAATAAGTCTCAATAATTACTTGTACTTTATAATTGAATAACGCAATAAATTTAATAAGCGTTGTCAAGCATAGGAACTGGCTGACAAGGGGAGTGATGGAGGCACCATCTCTGGAGGTATTTAAAAGACATGTAAACATGGCATTTAGAGATATATTTTGGTGGTACTGTGTTAGGTTAGTAGTGGCTCAAGGACATTGAAGATTTTTTCGGGGTAACTGATTCTGTGATTTAAGACCTGGAGAACCTTAAATATTTAGGAATGATATTTTGGAGCAATAAGTAAGCAAAGCAATGGAAGTAGAACAAAACACAACATAAGGAGGGAAAGAGAAGAAAATACAGCTTTGATATACCAGAGGAACAAATCTAACTATATACAATTGTTAGATTGTATGTAAGGTTATTTAATTAAGGACAATGTTAGAGAAGGAAACATAGAATGAACTAAGCATTGATACAGTTAGCCTGGAAATCATCAGTAGAGTGAGGATGGGGACTATGGTATGAAAAATATCAGAGATCTGACATGATCAGATCTCCAAATAAATTGAAGAACTTTTCTGTTTATCTGATCTACAAGGGCTTTATTTTTTTTTCTGGAAAAGGATTTATTCTTTAATTGTTTTGAATGCAATAGGACATGATGGCCTCTGGAATTCTTCTACAGTTCAGCAACTACTGTTAAAATGTTGATTGAAATGAATTTGAACTGAGATGAAAAGACTAAATTTATAATACTATCCAAAATTTTCGTATTTATATCACTGAGAGGACTGTAGTCTGAGATATTGAGAGTTTGCCTAGCCTTTTAAATCTGTGCAGACATTTTTGCTTTGTTAGCTTTTCCTACCAAAGCCAGAAGTTTAATTTTACTTTACATTATAGAAAAAGCCAGAAGAATTACATCTATTACAAAATCTCTTTATGAAACAGGAAGGCTGACATATTGCAAATGTCAATATTGCACTGTGAAAAAAATTTACAAGAGTCAAAGTGGGCTTTTTTATAAATTTATTTTTACAATGTGTAACTTTGTGTTTGTTTGTTTGTTTGAACTCAGTGTATGATGTTTAAATTGCCACATGATAAATTATTTCAAGATTTGAAATTTTTGGCAGAAAGCAGAATATAGTATTTATTAAGTGTAAATAATATTTTAAAATTTGCAATGAAGTATATATATGTTTTGAACACTCCTGATGTTTTCTTAATAGTCTAGTATCTACAATGCCACTATGTAGTTTATGTTTATGTTATATTTTTACTACTTTTTTCCTGGTTTTGTATTTCTCAGCTCTATTTACAGTCAATTTTTTCTTAGTCCTGAGAAAAAAGGTCAAATAAAGGTCAAGTTTATAAGAAAGGTCAAAAAATAGGCAAAAATTTTGTAAAACTATATGACTAACAAATAGGTAAATAATACAATATTGACTTAGGCCTTTTAAGCTGATGTGGGAATATATTCTGGCAAGATTTATAAAAGCAGATCACAGCTTCCGTCTAAGCAATGATTCATTCCTAGACCTGTATTCAGAATTATATGTACTGTCAGTCAATGGCTTTGAGAAAACTAAAATAAGTGAGCTATGCCTTATTATATAACCCCTACTCTATATCCCGCAAAATATACTGAAGGGTAAAGAATTTCTCAGTTATTGCTATCCTATTTTAAATGAATGAATGGTCCTATTTTTATTATAGAAATCACATATAGAAATGCTTGTGTTTATTCATGTGCTAAATTATGCCTTGTAGCAGCTAAGCAAAGAGAGTGGGAATTTGGTGCTACTCATTTAAAACAATTATAAAGGTTAACTAAAGAAAAAAACCCCCACCTATATTTTTACTGTACCTTTATGCTTTACAATGGTGATTATTTTCAAGTTTCCTTGCTTGTTTGTTTTTTCTGCTGCATTTTTCCTTGGATTCCTGTTACTTACTTTCATTTCCTTTCAGCGAAGCCTATAAAGAACAAAGTGCTTGTATGGCAAAATCACATTACAGTAGCTAGAAACCTAACCTGCATTTCCAGCATCCTTTAATTAAAAAAATAAATACACAATCAATAAAGGTTTCTGGAAACTACACTTTTAACTTCAGCCTCCGTCTTTAAAACTGTGTCTTCCTGTTGCAAATATATAAATCTGTATAATTTTTGTAGCAACTTTAAAAAGTATAATCATTCACCCACTGGACAAGCTGCAAGAACACTGCTTAGTAACTGCTCAGTCTCCTGGTATTCTAGAGATATGCCAAAATACTATATGTCCACTTTCACTACTTTGTTTTATGGTGACAATAGGCTTCCCACAAGAAGACAGAGTAATTCAAGCAGACAGAATTAACAGAACACTTTGGGGGTTTTTTGCTCTGCAATCTGCATAGTTTTTGGCCCTGCAGATCTGGTAGCACTGATCCACAATAATTTGCAGAACAAAAATCATACTTTAGCTTCCCAAAAACAATTGGGCAGTTTGCATGCATTTTGGGGTTTTTTGCTGTTGTTGTTTTTTGATTGTTTTTTTTTTTTTCGTTTGTTTGTTTTGTTTTTCTTTAAGATTATTTAAAACTAGATAAAATAGTCTAATGAGGGACAAATTATCGAGTGACTTATCTGTATGAAACTCTTCTATTCTTGAGCAGCATAGTTAGTTTGCTTGTACTGAAGCATTTCATAATGTGTTTCTACTAAAAGCACATAATTTATCATCATGATACAGTAATATAAATTAAAGTACTTTTCCAACTTAAAAGGTTTTTTGTTTGCTTGTTTGTTTGTTTTTATGGCTTCTGCTTAGTAAAAGGAACTAAACTCATAAATATGTCTGAGTATGTTGAAATATTACATAAGCTTATTAAATTGTTCTCTTGAAATTCCTCTTGATGCAAGAAAATTATTAGAAAGCATTTGCTACATAAGTTAAGGGAAGAATTTGAAGGAATGATTTTGCAGTTAATTTCATGAAGAATAAGGGTGATTTTTTCATTATTTCTCATGATATTCCAATGATAAACTCAGTTCTTTGATCAAAAGTCCATTCATTAAAGTTGCTGAATGCTCTTGAAAAAATTCCTAGTCCAGGAAAATATTGGCGATCTTTATTAAGAAAGTGAATTATATTTTATATGTTCTCTATTATTTATGGTAGGTGGATAATTATTTTATTATTATTATTATTATTATTCTAGAAGTCTGTCTTTATAAAGGAACTTCATAGAGTCAGGGTAAAAGCAAAATCAGAAAAAATGTTCTACATACTTCTTAACTATGTATTTCTTTGCATTTTCGCATATGAAAATGTGAAGTACATACACAAAATTTTATTTTTACATGACTAGTTTTTACAGTTACCATCTTTGGAAAGAAACTTATTCATGTGTAAGGAAGTGCCTATACAAAATATACAGTCTTGGAGGACACACTTAAGCATTAAGATGTTCTGGAATTTACTATAAAATCAGAACTACAATTTAGTATTCTTGACAGATCCCAGTTTCAATGTTAACATACTTGCCTAAGTTTAATTTCTCATGTGTAATATATCTGGTAGGATTGAGCAATTTTTTAATACCATCTTTTGTGCATGCAAGTAACTATTTGTTATGTAAGCAGTCTCATTATTGGCAAAGTACTTACTTCAGAGGATGAGCCTGTACAGTGAAGGCTAAAGAATTAGCTATTAGACTGTTGCCCTCAACAGGGAAATTCTGGTCTTAGCAGGAGATTTTGGTATCCATGGAGATGGGAGACATTATATATGTGTAAGATGAATATCTTAACCCTGAATTTGGAAAAATGGTTCTTATTGCTATGAATTTTTTTCTGTCTTAATGTGAAAGCAACACAGTAGTTTTGAAACACCTTTTAACATTGGTTACAAAGAAAAATATTAAAAGAAAAAAACTCTTAGGAAGGACATAAAAAACAATGAGAAGCAATCGAATTAAAAAGTATCAAATTCTTTCTTCCTTTATTAACAGCACTTTTGTTCCTAGGTCTTCCAGACAAAGACATGTACATGTCCCTGTGATGCATTTAAATCACTAGGAAGCACACCTTTGTTTCTTTCTTTGACCAAGAGAGGTTTTTGATCATAGTCTGAAGAAATGAGAAAGATAAAATCTTTACACATCTTTGACTTTTACCCTTGTTTACATTTACTGAGATTGCTAACTAGGTTGAATGCATGCAAGTAAAGTTGTCTACTTTTCTTCAGGCAGAAAGAAACCTAAAACTCTGAAGAACTGAAACACTTCCATAATCTGAAGAACTGAAATACTCCCATAATGTTTTATTTTTTTAAACAATGCATATGGAATTGTCATTAGTATAGTGCATCAAACAATAGATTTTCTAAATGTATTGAAAGGAAAGAATAATGTTTGATGACTAAGGTGATAATAAGTTAGCAAATCACAGTATCCTCCGTGGTGATAATGGAAAACAAAAATGGTTAGAATTGTATGCATACAGAGACCTGATCTGCCAATAGTTAATTAACAACAATGGAAAATTAAATTGTTAGATGGCATTTGCTATCTGGCAACACTTTATTAGGAAAAATGAGTTTTGATTTGTCTTAGTACTTTAGAACTCAGCAGGAATTATGAGACTTATATATTGTTAAAAAGCTGGCAATCACAGAAGCCAGGACAATATCAGCAACTTTTCCAGTCAATACCTTTTCTTTGTTAACATGAGCAAGCAAAATCACAGTAATGCATTCCATGTCTGGTGGGACTAACTCCTCTTGTCCATTGCTCTGCTCTTCATTATGCTGAATAATTTCATAAAGCTGCAGTAAGTTTAAAGTAAGTTTGTGAGTTTTAGCAGCCAGATGTACAATTAAAACTTCTCAACTTTTCTTGTGCTTTCTGTATTTGCCTTGGAGTCAGTGCTCTCATTAGATCACCATACAAAATAAGATTTGAAGGGAAAAAGTAGTAGGATAATGCTGGAAACCAGATTTTCTAAGAAGGAACAGAATGAAGGAGCTTCAAGTAGGCCTGTGATGGAGTAAAAAGTTAAAACCAGATGATCACAAGATGTACTCAAATATATCGAAAATGACACATCTATGGTGTGTTTTAAGTATCTTTCAGAAGCCAAGACTGGAGCAATTCTGGGTCACACAAACCTGCAGCCCAAAATCCAGAACAAAATAATCATCAGAAAGTAAGAAGGGGTCAGAGAGGAGGTGATGAGAATTGAACCTGGCCTGTACAATTGCATTTGCAAATTAGGAGTAAAATTATGAGCAAAATTATGAGCTAGATTAGGCAAGATAGCAATTTTTTTTAGAAGTTTTAAAGACAAGAACAAGTTGACTTTATAGGCATGTAATTTATAGACACGTAGACTTTTGTCCTTGTTGTTCCTGTTGTGTTGTGAGTTCTTTTCCTTTTTTTATTGTTTTGGAGGGGTTTTGTGGCTTGGTTTTTTTTTTTTTTTTTTTGTGTGTGTGTGTGTTTGGTTTTGATTTTTAACAAGACTGAAGGATGTAACTGGGAAAGAATCTTTATGTAATCATCGATTCNAAAAAAAAAATTCCGTAGACTTCATACTGCCACTTAATTCCTTGGGGAAACCCTCCCCCCACAACATGTATTTTTTAATAAGAAGAATAAAAAGAATATAATGAATAATTATACTAAATTAATTATATCTTCATACAGAACCATAAAATTATTAGTGTTAGAAAATACTCCAAGACTGTGATGTCCAACTGTTAACCCAGCACCACCATGTTTCACTACTACACCATTCANAACAAACAGCGGAGGGAGTGTCTGTTCTGGATAAGGCATTGCCTCATTTAATGCATGTATTTGTACTTTTTGTGTGTGTGTGTGTTTGGTTTTGATTTTTAACAAGACTGAAGGATGTAACTGGGAAAGAATCTTTATGTAATCATCGATTCATGTGATTTTTTTCACTACATAAAAATTGTCATCAATGATGTTATAAAACAAGGCAAAGAATCCAGTCAAGGGTAGAGATCTACAGTATAATTATTGTGCAACTAAATAATAAAGGAGATTCACCTACTTTTTCAGCTACATAACAGGGTGGTAGTTGAAATTGAGAGAACAATTTCATGTTAGCACAGAATCACAGAATTTTACTTCAGTATCTCATTTCTGTGATCTAGAACAAACAACTGAAATTCAATAAATAAATACTGAAAAAAAAAATTCCGTAGACTTCATACTGCCACTTAATTCCTTGGGGAAACCCTCCCCCCACAACATGTATTTTTTAATAAGAAGAATAAAAAGAATATAATGAATAATTATACTAAATTAATTATATCTTCATACAGAACCATAAAATTATTAGTGTTAGAAAATACTCCAAGACTGTGATGTCCAACTGTTAACCCAGCACCACCATGTTTCACTACTA
Organism: Pycnonotus jocosus; assembly: GCA_013400435.1. NCBI lineage: Eukaryota > Metazoa > Chordata > Aves > Passeriformes > Pycnonotidae > Pycnonotus > Pycnonotus jocosus. The sequence goes on from VWYP01007921.1 coordinate 9,510, forward strand.
CACCATTCAATCCACATGCTTTTAGAAGACCTGTGCACAAATGTACCTCAACTGTAAAATTTAAAATACTTTTTAAAAATAGTCCTCAAATTCTTCCAGAGAATGAAAATTAAATGCAAGTAAAAAGGTAAAAAATTAATTTATTAGCTTTGTCATCTTCTAAACATAGAGAAGAAGCTCTTCTTCATGACTTTCTACAGAAAACTTTGGTTCTATTTGCCCTTTTAAAATAAATCTTAGGAGGCAGAGGAACACAGTCACGAATTAATTGTATTACAGCTATTGCTACAGTTATGAGCTGAAATACCCTTTATGAATCTTTAATTTGCTTTTTTTTAATATAGTTTTTAATGGTCTTACTACGTGTAATATGAAATCAACCTGGGGAACAAAAAAACCTACCCTGGCCACCGTAGCCCTTGGCTGTGTGTGCAGCACTACAGCAGCACTGAGTGCCAACACAGTTAATGCATTTTACTGGGTTCTGTGAAAAAAACAGTGTCATCTATGTGACAACAGAATGAGTACAGCACAGTAATTTTGAAATTGTAAATTCTACCCTTGGACATTATTATTATGCAAACAATGCCCTTTTTTTGGCTTTTTTGTCATGCAAAAAACCTACCTGTACATATTTGTTGCAGTGCATAATCATGATTTGTAAATGGTTCATCCCTTCCCCTGACACCCCCTATCCCACCCCCTGGTGGTATCACCCTGTCTTGTCAATCACCCTGGTTGATCCTCTCCTATTGGCAAGATGCCCAGGTGCCACCCTTCCCATTGTAGTGTAAAGTGCCCTTGGCCTTGACCACGCCCCTCTACCTCCCCCATTGGACCAAGACCCCCCTGGTTCAGGTTTCACCCAAGGTGACATAAGTGGTCCAGAATCCATTCTGATTCATTCTGCCTTCCATCCCGATGGAATAAACATCTCCTAACCACAGCAGAATCCGCTCTTCTTTTACCAAGCCTCAGACCACGTGGAGATTGAAACCCTCATGAACTATCAGTGGAGCAGGGCTGAGAAACCTCTGCTAGCCGGTAGCAGAAAGCCCTCGGCATCCACACATATTCTTACTCCAAAATGGCCAGATTAGTCTAAACATCTTGATCGATTACTTGGCTATGAAACTTCTTTAAGTATGACGCAGCTTTTGCAGTTTATAACAGAAAAATCACATTCTTTCCTAAATCTGGATGGCAGGAAATAACTTGCCATCCTGAACCATTTCTACAACAGTATTTGAACAGTAATAATCTTTTCCATGACTCATACATCTTCATTTTCCTTTGAAAGGATACCTTTTCTGGGGTAAACATGCTCATTCAATGCCTATCAGCCTGACAGTTGGCTTACACTGTGGAGTATTGGTTTTCAAGGTTATTGAAATCCACACATTTCCTTCTACCTCTTGAAAGACAAAACATATGGACCAAAACAAACTTCTGAAGACCAATATATTTCAGACCACACCCTGACAAGAGAATTACTGAGACAAAGTGGATTTTTTTGTTCCAAGTGACTTTCAGAAATATAAAACATAAGTCTTATCTAGCATGTAATGGATTACACAGACCTTTTTAAATACCTCAGTTTAGAAAAATAAATATTTTGAACCCTGGATGATAGTCACACATACATGTATGCATGTTCTGATTTTATTTCCAGCATCTCTGCACTAAAAAAGACAACAGATAATTTTCTTAATTTAAGACAGAAATCATATAGTATTTCTACACACTGCATATCTTGGTCTATAAGCCACTTTCATTTGTTCTTTGTCTTAAATCTGTCTGCGTTCATGCTGATTTTAGTAGTTTCATTCATGCTTATTTTTCTGCACCAGGTACTTATCTCTTCCAAACATGAGACTATTGTACAACAAAAAACTTCATAGTCTGACCAAAAAAGAGTCAACCAGAGTAAAAAACTAAATTCTCAAAATTTATAGATGTAATTTAAGGACTTCCCAATACCTTCTCACAATTTGAGAACAATATGTTTTGCAATTTACATGTGTACACACAGAAATACTGATTTAAAGAATTAATCAGTTTGAATAACATCTGTGTTTTTTTTCTTCTTCACATATCAGTTTCCTCTTCTGTGAGTAAAAATAATAGTCAATTTAGAAAATAATCAAAAGGAAGAAGTAAAAAGTATGATTTAGATGCAGGAAATATCCATGCCAGTTACAGGATGTTTTCTCCTTTGTAATCAATTCATTTTTATATTGGGAGAAAAGTCAGAAATTACATTACTTTTATAGGAATTGTATTTCTATATATCTATCATCTGACATATGCATCAGATGTGAAATTAAGAAGAAATCTATGTAACACATTCAAGGACAGTTAAAATCCTTTTAGTATGAGGGAGAGCATATTATCTACAAATAAAATGTGATTTGTTAAAGTAAAGATAAAGTAATTTTGATTATAGAAGCTCATATGTTCATTTGTTGATCATCCTCTTTTTTTACCTGAAATTAAACATTAATGGGGAACTACCAGCTTAGCAGATAAATAATAATTATTATATTTTCTTATTCAGATACTCATGAATCTCATACAGAAATTTAATCGAATTAGGCTCTGGATATATTTAATTTAAATTGAACAGCTACACCAACTGCAAACAAACAAATGAACTAGCAAACAAAATGAGCTGTAATTTAAGGGATGATTATTTCAAAAGTGTTTGTTTTTGGAAATCAAGGATTTATTTAAAACTAATTTTAAGTTAATTAATTTAAGTAGTCAAATTAATGTATGACTTAGCTGGACTGAAATATAGGTGAGCTCAAAACTCTGGCTGAAAAATGTGATACAAAGAGAAGGAAAAATGTATGTGGACTGGTTCAGCTATCAAAATGCTGATCTTGGAGAAGATGTTAAGAACAAGCAATGTCTTCTTACGTAGGAGAAGCAAAAGGACTAGTCATAAAGCATAGAAACATAAAATCAAGTTTTGTGTCAAAGAGAGAATCACTTAATGTAAAACCAACCTTACCGGTGGAAATATTTTAATTGATCTTCTTCAATTATTATTAGAATGAAGAACAAGGGAAAAAAACTAAAACGCTTTTCTTAAATAAGGATATTCAAAGCCTTGTTTCTGTTTCAAAAAAAGAGATTCATGATGAATACTAAGGCAAAGACAATAAAACAATGCTTCTAGTAAGAAATAATAGGTATTACTATTTCTCCAGAAAGCAAGCCAAGCTGCAAGACTCTATAAATTCCAAAGGCCTAAACATAACCCTACATCATAATTCTTTATGAATCAGCAGATGAACTCACAGATTCAACAGTAAAAAATTGCAAAAACTTGCTTATGTGGAAGATAGAGGTGGAGCAATTGCTGGCAAATATGAAACTGGCTACACAATTTATTGATCCACGAAGAGGAAAGAAAGAATCAGATACTGCAGGCTCATTATTCTCTCCTGATAGATCTTGCAAATCTATATAAAAAAAAGATAATGTTGGTAAAGGAACAAATGGATATGACATGAGTATTAATAAAATTAATCTGCGTATTAGATAAAAGTTTGTATTCATCAGAGCAGTGTAGTTGAAGAATGAACTTCCCACTGGAATAAGGAAGTAGAACCAGTGTCTAATTTGTAGACAGGACTTGACTTCTTTATGGATAATATTGCATACTGTGATTGCATGGGATGAGAAAGGAACATAATATCACTCCAGTATAATGCCCTAAATCTCTGAATGTTCTTGTGTGTGGTGAAAAAGTCCTTTCTTCTTAACAGAATTCCTTGTCACAATACAAAATTTTCAGCAGAAACGTTGTTACCTTATTCCTTAAGCTTAGCAAGAAAAGGACTGACAAATTGAAAACAGGAAAAGACATTTCTTATGAACCAATTAAACACAGAAAAACAAGGGAAACTAACTTCTTCTATGAATAAAATGGATTGGAACCAGAAAGGTTCAAATTACACCCAAAAAACGGGATGAAAATCAAATGAGGTTAGATGCTGGTGCCAAAAAATTGATGTGTTTTATTTAATAGTAAAAGAGGGAAAGAGAAAGGGAGGCAGGCAGGAAGGCAGGAAGGCAGGAAGGAAGGAAGGAAAATGTGCGTGGGGGTAGGGAGACAGGAAGAGAGTGACAGAGTTTAGGTAGAAACACATCACCCTTCTGGGGATCCCAATCCCAAAGACATCTCGCTGTTCCCCTCCATCTGGCCTTCTTGGTGCTGAGGGTCCCTCGTTGCCCAGGTGCCTCCCTTCCAGGGGGCTCAGTTCCACACTGTCCCCTGTAACACTGAGGGTCTGTTCCATCATCCGCAGTGTTCTGATGCAGGGCCTGGGTCCCCCTTTGGAGGGGAGGGGCTTTGATTTGCCATGATACCCCCTCTGCTGTGGATGAGCTTTTCCCAGGGGTGAAGAGGCCGCTGTGCCTTGCACTCCTCTGCACAGCAGATGACGGGCGTTCCCTACCTCTCCATAGGCTTTTCCACCACAAACCCCAAAAACTCTCTTCCCCTGACCCCTACGTCTTTTGGAAGGCTGGCAGCTGATAGCCCTGGCGCTGTGGTCTCCACCTTGAAGGTGTTAAGCTTGATGGCCTTGTGAATTTATTATTTTCTCCCCAGATCTCAATTTACTTTAGCTTATCTCCATCAGAGAGTGGTTCAGGGCCTCGGTCAGAGGGCCTGTTCAGGGTATGGTGGTTTTCTCTGCAGCTTTTATAATACAGATTGCTAAAAGAGGCAAAAGTCCTTCATGAAGATGTTTAGGTCATAAACTGTAACATTTCCTTGTCTCCTTGTATTTCTCCTTTCCATTCTACCCTTGTATTTTCATGTGAATGCCTACACCAGGAGCCATAGAAAGTGTGGTAAGGGACAGATAGCTATAGCAAACATGATGCTATATTCCCTGGCTCTCTCTCATCTGTCTGGCATCTGTTTTATTTGAAAATTAGATTATTTTCCCAAATATCTCTGGTTTTTCTCCAGATAAGATAGATGATGCTTAAAAGTAAATTTAGAGTAAACAAAATATTCACTGGAAGAATTTTATTGAGTTAAAGGCTGCTGAAAAATATAAAACTGTTCTAATGTGAATGGCCTTGAGTACTTAGATAATAAAGTTACATGTTTGGCAAAAAAAAAAAGTGAAAAAGTATGAGTTTTACATCATGGTTGTGGATATCATTAGATCATTAACACTTCACGTATCTTTTTGCCTAAATATAATATGCTCTAGGTAACAAAGTTAAGGAAAAAACCAAAAACCAAAAATATCTGGTTTTGGCTTAGCCAGGTTAACATATATTTCTGATTTTCTACCAAAATAATTTCTAAGTAGGAGCAATAATCAGAAGAGCTTGGACTCTTCTGATTCTTTCCAATGCGCTTTCTGCTGTACTTTTACTCTGGTTTTTTTTGGGGGGGGTTTCTAATCTTCTTCTTTTGTTATTCATTTCACAACCACCAAACTCAGCTATCCTCATAGCAAATTACATGGAATGTGATGTAGATAAAAACTGCAAGGGATCATGCAGAACTATCATGATGGTATGACATAAGTAGTCTTAGTCCTTCTACTCCCTCCCAAACTGTTCATGATTTGCAAGCCAAGCAGGAAATACATATGTCAACACAAATCATTCCTCTTTTCCACTTAAACATTTAATGACATTCACACAGTTAATTGCTATCCATTCCATTCAGGTATGACTATACTCTTTGCCAATAAACTCTAACATGGGTCTCATCAATTCTCAGAGTTCCCTCGGATTCTCAATTTTTTACCCTTTTTGTTTTTTCAAATAATTTTTGAAATCCTGTATTTCCATTATTACATTTAATTCTATACTGAGTTTTGCAATAATGTTCTTTTCTGGTTTGTTTTCTCCTGGTTCTCTGACATTTACAGAGATTCAATGAAGTTTCTTGTGTGCCAACACATATAGGATTTTCTTAAATTATTTTTACAATTTTTCATTTTTTTAGTCCTTTAAGAGCAAAGTTAATGACTGATTTTCAAAATAGCCTTTTTCATTTTCTTAATGTAAGCAGCAGAAGCAATGAAACTTGTCTTCTCGATAGAAGTTGCAAGTAGTCTATTTTATGTGAGACTATTTTCTTTCACTGGCACTGTAAATCTCACTTATTATAAGCACAAAAATATCTATAGGTAAATGGTGGATGTCATGAAATTAATATGAAACAAATTACAGGAATGTTGGGGACAAAATGAAGAGGAGGAATAAAATTATTTCAGCATGAAAATCAATTTTTTCTTCTTTCATACTTTCCCAAAGTTACTTTCCAAATATGTTGTTAGCGCTTAGAGGCCAGTTTCCTTCTGGCTAGGACTGCAGTGGCAGTACGTTGATAAAAGAGAAACTGAACAGCACAATACAAATAAAAAAGGTAAAAATACTGTTCACTTTAATAAGAAATTAACTACACCTTTAAAATTAGCTCCTCTTGAGAAATGAATCAGAGATTTGATAAAGCTAATTTTCTTAAGAAGGAATGTGTAGAAATGTAGAAATGTAGACATTTCAAGTGAAAACTTATTACAAACACAGAAATAAAAAATATGTTTAGGTACAAGTATACTCATGTGTATGCAAGTACTCATGCTTATTGTGATTTTTATTCAAAATGGAGACCTTAATAATTGTTTGATGATTTTTTGTGTCTCTTTCTGCATTCCTGATGAACTCAGAAGGGCTACACTTAAGCTGTCATATACTTATTCATAATAACTGTTGAGAAAGAACCTGCAGTGTGAGGAAAATTTAGGATAGTGAACTTTCTGTTGTTTATGGAGCCAGTGGATGGGATCCCCAAGACTTTGCCTTTGAGCAAGATGACAGCTTCTCCCAGTTCAACGTCATTGCCAAACTTAGTAAATCTTCTAATCCTGTACCCAAGTGGATTATGAAGATGCAGAAGAGCAATGAGCACTGGGCTGAAGATGAAACCCTCGGGAACCTCATTAGGGTTGTCCTGATGTCACCCCATTTGCAATGACCCTTTGAGCCTGGTCCATCAGCCAGATGCTCATCCATCACACAGTGTGTTGTCCAGCCATGTGCTGGACATTTTGCTGAGAAGAATCCTGGGAGAGACAGTGTTAAAAATCCAAAAATATTTATTAAAATCCAAAAATTTTACATCAATTGCCATTCCTTGATCTGCTAGTGGGTTAAGTTGTCATGAAAAGAAAAGTTTGATAGGCAGGACTGTCCTCTCATGAAGCCAAGCTGGCTGTGACCAATGACTGGAGTATCTTTCAGATGTTTTTCAATAACTCCCGAATTACTTTCCCCTGAATTGTACCAGACATGGAGGTGAGACTGACAGGACTGCAGCTTCCATGGTCCTCCTCATAGCTGCTTTTGAAAATTGTGGCAGTTTTAGCCAACCTCCAGCCAAATGGGACCTTCCTAAGACCTTGTCAATCCTTAAGATTCCCAAGACCATTCATGGTTCATGATGACACAAGCAGCTCTTTGAGCATTCTCAGATGAATGCCACCAGACCCCAGAGCTTTGTAGGGATCCAGCTGGAGCAGCAGGTCCCTTGAAAAGTTCAGGATCAACTGGGAGTTGATCATTTTCACAGTCATGGTCCTCCAGCTCAGAGCCCTGACACCACCCTGGCCTCGCATCAGTGTCAAAGAGAGAGACAAAAACTATTAAACATCTCTGCCTTGTCTCTGTTCCCATTTAGGAGCTGACTGTCCTCACCTCATGAGGTGTCTTCCCGTTCCATGTCTGAATATATAATTCAGAGTTACACCCCCAAATTGTTATATTTTGTGATGACATTTCAGAATTTTTTAAAAAATCAAGAAAAAAGAATTAAGCTAGAAAAAACTTCACTCTGGTAGAAAATTAATCAGGGGGAGAGAAAAGCAAAGTTGTTGATTAAAATAGATCATGAAAAAAAAATCGTGTGTTTTAACATATTAAAATAGAAATTCAAAATACTGAGTTTAGATTCCTTTTTGGGAAATATTAAGTGCAGTTCCAGTGTTCTGTCTCTGAAGGCCTTGCAGCCTTTGAAGGATCTGGGCACACATTTTGGTTGCTGGGGCTCACTGGAATGAGCATAATATCATACCTCCTTGTAGTAATGATGACACAGCCAAGAATCAAGAGATTTGAATTTTCTGCAGATATTTCTGCAGCCCTGAAGAAAAGTTATACTTTCTCTCTACAGCTTTTCTTTCCGTAACAGGGAAACTCTTAGGCAAATTATCTGTACTTTTAAAATTCAATCTGAAAGGAAAATTAATGAAAATTTTCTATGTGGTAGAAAAAGACAAGACCTGACTATGTAAAATTTTCTTCCTCTTCAAATGTCTTCAGACTGGACAACATCCAGATTCCACGTAAATTTTTCGATCCACTTTGTCCACCACTACAAATGTCACCAGTTTCCTCTTTTTTCCCCTCATAAAGGGAGCAGAGAGCTTTGATGTATTATCTTTGATGTGGCCTGTGGTTTCAACCTGCAACTCTGGATAATGAAAAGGACTGTTCTGTGCTTGATTTTTCTTTGAACTTTGATGAAATTCTTCCAAGCTGCTGCAAGGAAGTGTGACACTGAGTCCTCTAAAGGCATTCTTAATTTTTTTATATCCATTTATGCCAGGCCAAAATATTAAAATAAGCATAAGGAAATACTTGTCTTGAATTTTTCATTTTCCTTAAATTTTTTTTTTTTATCTCTTGAAACCCTTCTCCTTAATAATATTCAGTGGTATATGTCCTTCCAGGCAATGTGAATTCTATGCTTCTATCAGAGCTTTCATCACACTTTTAAAACCCAGACAAAATGCTACAGGCATAGGAGCATTCTAATTCTACAGTTATTTGGCTTCACTTGTGTATTTAAGTTTTAAGTGGAAATCTAATTTAGTGGGATGCTGTGAAATATTAAGATTGATGAAAACCTGTTAACTCTCTTCTTTAGGCCCCAGGACTTGACTAACATTTCTACCTAACTAATCCATAAACACACAAAAATACAGAATAAATAATTATGACTGAACATTTTAGCAATCCAAATAATTTCAACAACCACAGAGACTATCTTGAATAGAAGACTTTTTTATAAATAGGGGGGAAACCAGGTTGCTTTATCTTGCATAGAGGTGGCCTAATTAATCAGCAGTGATTACCTTGGCTTGGTCTCTCAATTATGTTTGTTAATTAAAGCACTTTCTAATGAACATTAGCTCAATTTCTCCCACGTGGAAGGCAGGCTGGGAGATGACAGAAATCTAAACCATGATTCTTTCTCACTTGAAAAATCATAACTGAATGAATATAGAGAGAAAATAGCATTTTTGTCTGCATAGCCTTATCTGTAGGGCCCCCTGGCTATCAGTGTGGGGAAATATCAACGGAGTGAACATCTCTTAGCAGGAGTAATCATCATCATCATGAAGTGCTCATCAGATAGGAAGACAAAATGCAATTAAGCTGGGTTTACAATCAGGCCAATAATTACCATTCAGATGTCTCAGCTGTATGGAAAATGCGGGATTCTGAACTGTGACTTTTTTGTTTGAATGTGAGGTTTTTCCTGCCTTGCTTGATCTCTTTTTCCTTGGAACATTTGTAAAATGTCAGTCATGATGTGGCACAGCTGAATAATTGTCACAGAGTCAAATGCTTGCAGATGGTTAATGGAAACAGAGAATTAAATGAACAGCAGTAAAGAAACACATGCAAAATAAAGAACCCTATTGCAAATTTAAAGGGTCACTTAGTTTCATCAAAAATCAAATAATATGAATATGTTATTCTCTGCATGAAAGACACTGTGTTAAATTGTTTTGAGAGATGAAAAATGAGCAATCAATGATGTACTAATGAAATTTTTGAAAAATCATGCACTATTGAAATATGCAGAAGTTGCCAGTTAAAAACTATAGAACAAAGCCTGACTTTGGCTGCTGAATTTTGTTATTTACCATTTATTTAAATTATTGAAGTCTAGATGTAAAACACCATAGGGTTCTACAAAAGAAATACAGAAATGAAGATTAAACTAAGTAATCTTTACCATATCCAAATAATGTTTACTGTTTCAAAATCATTTTTAAAAATATTTTTTTCAGATCCAGGTAACTCAACATTTTAGTCGACTTCATATCAACAAATCAATTTCTACATAGACCTGCAAGGTCTTAGAGCTGCCTTATGAGAGGAAGCTCTCGTCTGGTCTGACAATTTTGAAAGACGTGCTTGATAAATCCTTTATACGGAGCAAACTTGTCTTTCTGATACAAAATTATTCGTGATACCACTTATTAAGAATTACTTGGAAGTGGATTTAAGTTAAAGATACTTTAAAATGTACTCCAAATCTTCAAAATCTTGTATTCTTTGGAGACTATTCCTTATTGTTCAGCTCTCTTTTATGCTTTCCTACCACAGTCTGAAGTTAATATCTCTTTCCATCTAGTAAATGTTTTTAAAAAGGTTTGTCTTTCTCCTAAAGGAAAAAAATAAGAGAATTAAAAAATATAATGTGTTAATTATACACCATTAAGTATAGTTTGATAATTAAAAATACTTTGAGATTGGCTCATGCCTGTGAAAGAGTACTTTCTTTATGTAGTAGACGAAAAAGGAAATATAAACCGATCATTTGACAAAACCAGAAACAGCAGCTGCCACCACAAACATCTAGTAAAGAAAAAGCAAAATTTAATAGCTACTTTTAGTAAGTTTTTTTCTTTCATATACATATATCTGGACAAACAATAGTGTGTCTTGTCTTGTGCTAATCATAAAATAAAAGCAATTTAAAATTTTGTTTTCTCCTTGACATATACTCTGAAAGTATACCTATGATTTCTTGTCTGCTATAATTTCTGCAAAGTCAGTGAATTGCTTATTAAATGGAAGCAGATATGAAAATATTGATTTTATTTCCTCATTCGAGTCAGTGCAAAGCATCTTCTCTTAAATCTTCCTGAATAAATGCATTACACTGGCTATCTAATAGAGTTTAAAGTGAAAGTTTCTTTCCCATTCTTGTAACACAGAGAGTTTCAAATAGAAAATAGATAGAGTGTGATGAATGTTCCATTGTAAATACATCTCAAATAAGCATTTTGCTCCTCTGGGTTTTGCTTAAAGACTTAATGTCACTTCCTGAATGGTATTGGCTCAAATATGAAAGCATCTGTATATTTTTTAGCAGAATTGTTAACATTACTCAATTTTAAAATGACAGATATATAGTCCTTGCCGTGAGAAATCAATCTCTCACTGCAAATAAATGTGGCAGAATAATCTATACAATGCAAGCCAAAAATTGTACTTTTGCTGACCTATTATTCTTTATGAATATGTTTTTAAATGCTATATCTGACTGTCATTTTGAACATATATTTTCTGATATATTTTTGATCCTTTTAATGCAGCTGTTTTGTTTTTTCTTACAAGCCACATTATTTGTCCTCTATGAAATTTTACAGTTTCATTTATTTTAAAAGTATTATTCTGCTAAAAATAAACCTTTATGTATCACATAAGAGAAATAAAAAATGGCTTTTGTTCAGCAAGTTTTACTTCAAAAGTTGTGAAAGTAGCATAAGGAACCTATGCATATAGAAGCATAGGGAGCATAGAATAAGGAACATATAGTAGTAGTTTCATATGAATTTGCATCTCTTTTCCTGCACCTGATGGGTAAGACAAAAATTGTTCTTCAGCATTGAATTAATGAACGCTTTTTCAGGCTACGTTCTTTAGAACTAAGTCCTAAGAACTTTGTGTAAGTTCTTCGGTGTTATTTTTTCTTCTGAGAGACAACAGTACACCAAGAGCTAGAAATGCTCAGAATAGAGAGGAGAATTGATTCAGGAGAGATGCTCCAAGTTCCATAACAGTTATAAATCAGTACCATCATACACTGTGCATGAAGGTTGAAGTATGGTCTCACTGAGCAAGCAACTTGAAAGAATATACATATGTTGACACTGTACTTGTCCTGTCCCCTCTTCTTTCTCCTAAATACCTCTGTCAATCCAAATCCACTTCTTCCTAGCTCTGTGGGAAAACAGGTGACTTTCTTTCACTGGTGTTGGTGGAGGACTGCACTAACCTGACCAGGTCTGCACTGGTTTGAGTGAGAGGCTCTTAACCCCATATCTGAGAAATTAAGGGAAAAATCTGTATCTGGTGGAAAACATGTTTTATGATGATTAAAGCACTCTAGTGGCATGAAAGGCAAGGTATTATTGTACCCAAAACCAGGTGGGAAGATGGCAACAGGACTAAAGGGAAGCACTTTCTCATCACAAATTTTTTGAGAATTTTCCAAAATAATGCAGCACGTAGCAGCCATAAACTTGCTGATGATAAGAAAGGGGTCTTGTGGGTCAAAATAAGCATAGGGAGATTGCTTGTGAACTATCCTGATGGGCAAAACAGTCTTGACTTGGGAAAGAATAATTAAAATAAATTAATTAATTTAGATTAATTAAATCAATTAATTAGATCAATTGAAAATAGAGTAGAATAGTGAGAAACAAAACCAAAATCACCTTCCCACCACCCATCTTACCAGGCTCAACTTCACTCATGGCTCTTTAACCTGTCTCTCCTCATGTGGATTCAGTGGAATGGGGAACAGGGATGGTCATCAGCTCATCACACTTTATCTCTGCCATTCTTTTACTTCTTCACACTGTTTCTCTGTTATGGGGTCCCTCCACAGAAAAGAGGGCTTCACAAAACCCTTCAACATGGGTCCTCCCCACAGGGTGTAGTCCTCCAACAACTGCCTTTCAAAGAGGAACACATCATCAGGAAAAAAGCACACCAGGCACAGATACAGGAGTCCTCAGCTGGCCTTTGATGTATGTGCTCAGTGTTGCCATATTGCTGCTAGACAGAAGAGAAGCATTACAAAATAACCACTTGAAATTATACCACCAACTATTATTTTCAGCTGCATTAATGTTGTGATCATTTCTCTGTGTATTTAAAATCACTGAGTTGAATTCTCAGTAACATATTTTACTTCTCAATATCTGAATGATACTGAAATCATTAAATGATTTTTATGATCATTACAATATACATTCATCGCACAGTCTTCAGTCTTCGGAAACAATGCATCACAAAAAGAATTTCATAAGAAAAGTCAAAATAACATCATGACACCAGTAAATATGGACAATTTACAAAGACTCCACACCTCACCATTTCACCACTATTTTCCTATATCTGGAAAAAAACCCAAAAAACAAAAAACAAAAAACCCCGACGTTTGATTGTTAGTGGAATTGAGCTGCAAATCTGTAATTTTGGTAAATCTAATAGATATCATATAAGAAACATCCAGTGTGAAATAATTAAAATTAGGAGGAGTTATTTTTCAAAAGATTCTGCTTTTTAGGTGTATTTTGAATGGGGCTGAAACAGGCACTTACAACACAGGAGTCTTTGAGGAATGCCAATGAACTCCCTTACAAAAAAATCTAGGAGGCATTATAGA
>VWYP01007921.1:23065-36996 GCA_013400435.1 Pycnonotus jocosus
AAATTTTATTAAAATGTGACTAGTATAACTTAGGAATTACAACCATTTTATTCTCATATTTATTAAAATAGAGCTTTTAATTTGTAATATATGTTTACAATTTCTATCCCTCACAAAATACTATCCCCCAAACTGAATAAATAAATAAATGATAAAATCAATAAAAAATTATAAAGAAAAAATTACTAGGACATGTAAAATACTTCAATGAACACTGAAGCTTGCTTATTATTTTTATCATTTCCATGCAAACCAAGAACAACACTTTTCAATACTGGAGATCATTGAAAGGAAAAAGTATGGGAAGTCTCTACTATGGTGAAAGCATGCAAGTATGACCAAATGCCTTACTGATTCAGAGGTGTCACTGGACACAGAACACATTAGAAGGAACTTTAACTATATGTTTCTTTTTTGAAACCTCTCTTTAAATAATTGTAAATCACTGTAACTGACTGATGGACTATCAGATTGTAAGAGAAATGTTGCTATGGATTTTTTTCTAAAAATTCACATAAAGAGTTACTACATGGAGAATTACTGTTGCATTCCACTGTAATATCCCCAAACTCTTATGGGTTTAGGATCACATAATAAGGTTCATTGTCATTAAGAACACAACCAATAAGATTCGAATTCAATGGTTCTTTTGGATCCCTTTTAACTCAGAATATTATGCGATTTTATGAATATCTTCTGGTAACCGGGCACTGAAAGATTTCAAAGTTGACTAAGAATACTAACTAAAGCTTATAGAGCTCCTATGAGGAAAGTTACAGAGCCCCTAGGGCTCTTTTCTCTTTGCTATAATGCAGCCCTCTCACTCAAGAATAGAAGTTTTGAAGAAATGTGTGACATTATAAAACAGTAAGAGACACTGAAGGGTAGGATAGCACTTTATTACTTTGAAACTCCCTGGTAAATATAGATAAATAGACTGTAATTAATCACAGTTGAAAACTCACTGCAACTAATGTTAATATGTTCACATATCTAAAAGATACCTGAGGCATTAGCAATCATGAGAAGTGTTGTACAAAAACTTTATTTCTACAAGAAACAACAGTCATGGAATTCCTAATGTTTAAGGCAAACTTACACTGATTCTCCTCATGACAGTAGAGAGGTGATAATCGACTGGATATCTTTATTATAGAAAACAGCTACATCTTATTCCCAATAGCTGCTTATGTCCATAGGATGCCAACACCAGAGCAGACACGAGTTACTTCATTTAAACATAACAGTCATTGTTAGTCTCTGTAAGATGTCTGCCTTTCATAATCTATTATGCTTCTTAGTTTTTGAATTGCGTTTTTGAATTACTTCCTATTGGTCCAAGTCAATTAACACATCTGCAATTGCTGAGATTGTCTCCGAGAGGAATCTGGATTGCTTTTCAAATCAGGCCTCTAACTCTATACAGACTGTGCAAATACATAATTCTCTCTTTGAGTTGTCAAATCTCTTGCTATTTGCTGCAGACAGCTATGGCATTCTCTGATACATCTTTTGACAGAATCACCATTCCAATCTTTTTGATAATAACAAATTGCATGATTGACTAGAACTGTAATAGCCTGAGGCATTTCTAGCCAAGCCTGAAAATTAACTAAATCTATCACTACACTGTGTGTCATTAAAACATAATTTCCTGTCATTGCCCAATGATAGGGTCACTAGGCTATTTTTAAAACACTTCTAAGCTCTCCATCCTCCTACTGGTATGCCAGGATTTTCTTAACATGCACGTGGTTAAAATTTCCAGAAAATTTTATTAGTACCTTCATCCAAGTTCCCAAGTGATAGACAGTGATATGCTTAGTTTATTATGAAATGTGAAGGATAAGAGAGTAGAGAAACTGTCCAGAATTCTCTTGTCTCCAATTCTACCCTCAAAACTTGCACATAGACAATTCTATAGCAGCTGTGGAATTAACACTATCAGATGCAACAGACCTACTTTAGCTCTTGCATATTTATATGTGTATATGACGACGAAGACTTGGAGACATTAATTTCCATTGCTGAGTTTTTATTTTGGTTTGTGGGGGTTTTGTTTGGTTGTTTTGTTTTGTTGTTGTCTTTGTTCTTCTTGTTACTGGGTGAGGTTAAGCTTTAAAATTTCTTTAACTCTTAACTCTGGGTTTTGTGGAATCAATCCTTTTTCTGAACTTCTCAACTTCCCAGTGCTTTACTGTTCCTCCTCCTTTCATTTTAGAATCTCACCCTCTCCTTCCTCCAAGCTGTTGTCTGTGCATTTCATTTGATAGATCTAAGGTATTTTTCCCTGGAGGATAGTTTTTTGTTGACATCTTTTACTGAGAGGCCAGCTTCCCAATGCTGACCATTTTCCAGAAAGATGCCTTTGCTGTTTTGTGTCTATCATACAGTCTAATGCAAAGACTGTAGCCAGAGAATCATATTGACTTAATAGTGTCGTTTTCATTGCTGTATCTCATTTACTACTTAGTTGCACTGTATGCAATCTACGAAAAATAAATAACTTTTTCTGATATTTTGTTCTGTATATCATCATGGTTAAGTCTGTTAGGACTGAGACACAATACAACTTCCCTATTTGTGTGTGTGTGCATATATATATGTGCATATATATATATATGTCTGAATTTCCCATTGTTTTATAGCACAACAGCTGTGTTGTGGTTTGGTTTTCAGTTAAATGGTTTGTTCCATTGTTCCCCTGTTATAATAGTTTCTCTCTGGTTATGCCCTCCCTTGGAGCTGTCAGTTTTCCCTAGCCCTGCCTCTTACTTTCCAACTGTTCCATGTCAATATCCTAAGTTGCCTCCCACCTCCCTTGTCAATCTATTGTTGTCTTTGCTCCTTTTTCCAGAAGAGTCTATGTTCGTCAACATGTGATGGGTGGTCCAGAGTTGTACCCTCCCCTTTTATTATCTGATTGGTTATTATCCCATCTCCTGATCCTCCGAGTCCTCCTCTGCTTTCTCCCCATTTGACAGAGCTCTGTCCCCTCCCTGAGATCCTCCTCCCTTTATAAGCCCATGCATTCTTTTGTTCACTGTGCCTTGACTTTGTTTTGGGCAGTGGGCCATGGTGGAGGCTTAATCCTGTGGCCCTCCTCTCCTTCTTCGCCTTCCCCCTGAGGCCTGGCAGCAGCTGCTGTGGGCCCCCTGCCTCACTGAGACACAGCCTGGCTGCTGTGCTCCTGGGCTGTGTCCCTGCTGTGCACAGTGCCAGTGACCCAAACGAGTTGGAGCAGCTGTGAGCACTCCAGAAGGCACTGCATCACAGCTGCATTCAACTTTTTTATAATCTCCAGAATCTGAACATAAATTTTCTAGTCCCCACTTGTCCTCAGTAAAGTCACGTTGGTTTGATTCTCACATTTCTAAGTTTTGTAGTGAATTGTACTGTAGAGCTAACTTTGATTTATGACTTCCTGAGAAATTACTAGATGCATGGAGTTTACTGACTGTGTTTATGGTATTATTAATTTCATAACTGTAATGTTTCCTAACTACAATTTGGGATCAACAATTTCCTTCACTTATTTGCAATACAACATAAACCAAACTATCTCTAAACCCCAAGCTGCTTCTCTAAACTTCTTTCCTTATCATGCTGCTGGTGACTAAACACTGCAATAGCCAGCTATATCTAGACTACATATTTCAGTCTGGGGCTTTGAAAAATACTGAAATCCTATGATGTTTTCTTCACTAGGCATTACCACTTCCAAAAGCAGTCGCCTCTCTCTAAACTTTGGTCTTTTCCTCAATTCCTTTCAGGCCTATACTAATGTCTCAGTAATATCACATTTGCATTTCTAATTATTCTGTTCTGGTTCTTAAATTTTTATTCTTTCATGTTCTACATTTGCTTTTTTTAATGTACCCAGTCGAAGGTTCCTCAGTATCAGGACAATTCTATGTATAAACAAGCATAGGTGCAACTGTTGTTTCCATATTATTTTTCAGAGACACTTCTCTCTTATTTTTTTTTTCCCCAGAAATCAAGCAAAGTCCATTGGATTATCCAGTTTCCATGGTCTTTGTATTTACACAGTAATTTTCTGCCAGGTTCTACTTCCTGTGCAGTGCAGCCTCCTCCTTAACTACAGTATCTATTATTTATCTTATTTATTTGACTGTTCTACATTCTCCAGTATATATATACACCCTGACTTTAGGCATCTGAACCACCTATCCTGTAGGGCATGCACTCAATGTGAAGATCTAGTGCTCTTAGGAATGACAGTTTGTGATACAGAAAAATTATCCAGTATCACAAGAATTTTACTGTCCTCCAAAAAAAGGATGTTTAACATAAATTTATTCAAATTTCATATTACTCTCCACACTATTTTTTGAATTAGTAAGAAAATATTTCCCCTTTGCAAATATACAGTAGTCTGATACATTATTATTACTCTTGAGAAGATTTCAGAGGATATCCTCAGACTTCAAGCATTGGTACAATGTTGAGCTGAAAAGCTCTTTAATCCAACTTGTTTTCTAAGTTATTACTTGTTCCTGCCAAATTAGGACACTTACTGCCCTACTTCTCTGATCAGCTCAGTTGAACTTCTACACCTTACAGGTGATTTATCACAGTTGTTTTTTCCCTATTTTTTGGCAGAAGGAGAGAAGGCAGTACATTGCAACTTCTATTTTTCCTTTGGTATTGGTGATATGCACATCTCCAGATTACAACAAATCTTTAAATACATTTTAATATTACTTTGTAAAAATTCATTTTTCATGGCTTTAAAGCCAAAAATTTTCTTTTTGGTTTTAATTTAAACTTGTCAGCAAACTTCTGTGTAAACTTTGCTTTCTGCATCACAAACAAATTAGCAGAAAAGCATACTATATGGGATAGATAACAAGAAAGCCAGAAAAAAATACTAAAAAGAATACTGTCCCTTGAAACTGAGTCAAACAAAAATCTGGAAACAGATACAAAATTTTACATGTAGCAAACAACCACCTTCCTTTTTAACGGAATAATAATAAAAGTTTAATATATAACTTGTTTAACAGGATTATTTTTACTAAACAAAAAGTGAGATTTACTATAGGATTATATTTATATATATTTTATGAACATATTGTAGAGATTGTATAAGCCTGACATGACCTGCCTTACAGCTAGCAGTGGTCATCTAAGGTTCTTTTGGGTGATCTCAGGGTACAAAAGACTCACGCAACAAGGGACTTCAGTTAAATCACAGCAAATGCATCTTTATTGAGTGCAATCAACCTTTTATGCATCAAGTGAGAGAGAGAGAGAGAGAGGGAGTGAGAGAGAGAGTGAAAGGAAGGAGGGAGAGGGGAGAGAGAGTGAAAGAGAGGAGGGAGAGAGAGAGAGGGGTAAATACCGACACAAGACGAGGTGAAGTTCCTTGCAGATCTCTGCCAATGGATCTGTCTTTCTGCGCAAGGGAGGCCTCAGTTTGAGTCCATCTAGGGAGCATCTTTTATAGCTCTTCTCAAAGCAACAGGCAGCTGGCCATAAGGTGGTGTGGCATACAGTCATTGTTCAGGCACTGAGCACAGGTACAGAACATTCCGTTCAGTTTGCGCCACTTCCCCCACTTCAGCAGAAGAAAAGATGCAGTCTAGCAAAGAATGATGTGTGTACCAGCTCCAGGAGCACATCTGCAAGAGGTAGCTTGGCAAGCATCCACCACGGCCAGCTGGAACTGTTGGATCCCGCTGTTGGGGGTTGTGCAGCCATCTCACCTCAGCCAGGCCAGACTACCATTTGGGGGGCTTTAGGGTCTCAGTCTCTGTCCTTCCTTGGTGAGGGTCGTGAGGCAGATGAAGGGTCTTCGAACCGTCTCTTACAAAGGCACAAGAAATTTTTTCTCCTACAACACAGGAATATATCCCAATTCAGATAACTGCCAAGATTCCACCTAAAATCAATAATTTTTTCGCTGTATTTTTTCTGTGTTTGATTTCTACAGAAGTCTAATGGTACTCCAGCATATGTGTAAAAGAGGAGGTGGGGAAGACATAAATTTTACACTGCATAAAAAACGTGAAATATTACTAGCTTTTTTTTCCTGCAAAGCATGTGTGTTACTCTGTGGAAAAACTTACCAATAGACCTCATTTAATTGTTTTTTAATTCTCTTTTTAGCAGGTTTTTTTGTTTGTTTGTTTATAAAATAATCTGGTGAGACAATAAATTGCTAAGTACATATAATGACAAATAGAGTTTCATAAACTCTGTGGGTTACCCACAGATATATTAGTTAATAAACTGTTTCAGACATGGCACAATTTGCCTTCATGGCATCTGCCGAGATCAATCAAAGAGTGAACACACAATGCTAGTGGATTACAGGTCAATTTAAAAGGAAGGATAAACTTTATCAAGGTCAGGGAACACTGGCAGAAAAATGTAGAGAAGTTCTGTTAGTACTTGACATGCTGAACTTGGCATTTCCATAACAGAGTGAATGAATGAATGAATGAATGAATGAAGCAACAAATAAAGATATGTGTAAGTAGCAATATTTACATTTATCTGATCTCGTTCATAGCCAATTTCTGTCAATTGGGACTTGGACTAAGATGATCCTTCTAGGTCTCATCTGATTCAGGATGCTCTACAATTTTATTACTTATGCCTTTCAAAATTATTTCTTTAGAATTCCTTCTTTAACATACATGATTTTAAAAAATCACTAGTGACATAATACTCAC
Source organism: Pycnonotus jocosus (assembly GCA_013400435.1). NCBI lineage: Eukaryota > Metazoa > Chordata > Aves > Passeriformes > Pycnonotidae > Pycnonotus > Pycnonotus jocosus. The sequence goes on from VWYP01007921.1 coordinate 29,767, forward strand.
AAGCTCTTTACACATGTGGACAAGCAGATGCCCGAAAACAAGCCATTTGGAAATTAATTAGGAAAGTTCCTAGTAGTTCCTAGTACACAGATGATAAATTTTCTTTAGGATCTCTCTCTTCTATTCGTGATTCCAAATATTGGCATTTAAGATTTATTAAACAGGAATGATTGATTCCTAGAAGAAAAGTACAACTTTTTTGTTGGTATGCTTTTTACAGCATCATCATTGGTTTATGTTTGATACTACTTTATGACAATCAGCTAAAACCCAAAAGAACTGGCTGGCTAGACCACACAAAACTCTACAAAGTGAGTAAAAACTTTCTCAAAACAAGTCACTTGCCTCTGCAAAGGCTTAAAATTAAGTTCTAGGTTTTCAAATCCTAAAAAAGCGTGTGGACCATTCCTTCATTTGTGGTCTCTTACTGCAATTTACAAATTATTTGGAGCATTATTTTGTTTCTTTAGTAAAATCTCTTTCTGAAAAGTAAGTGTATACAATTTACTGAGGTTTATACTTAAGCAATCTTGAACTAATTTTACATTGTACATGTACATTTCTTCAGATTAATTTCAGTAAAGAAATTTGAGAATGGTCATTCAGAAGCACATGTAAACTAGAGCTCACATGATTTGTCTAGTGTCACAATTAGACAGTTGTGGAAACTAAAAATTGTGGATATGTAATCCTTAAATTCCATATCTCCTGTTTGCATCAAAGAAGATTACTAATGTTAAAAGTACAAAGTGGTAAATTATGTTGCCTAGCTGACTTACTCTGAATTTAAATAAAAGGAGTTTTACAGGGCTATTCAATCAGGCAACTTTGTTTACCTCAATTCCTCTGACTATTCTTCCTCACTATTTAATCACTCTAATAGATAAATTTGTGAACCAGGTTCTCAATCACAGGCCCAACAATGCTTCCAATTTACATTTCTTCACACTATACTGTTGTAATAAGTTTACAAAATCAGGCTTGAAAATGCCCTAAAGCTACTTTTATTTATCCCGAACGGAGTGGGTAATAGAAACAAACCTACCTATTTGTATGGGAACACCAGTATATTAACCTGTAACTATTTGGAAGTGAGTTAGTTATGAAATCATAGTCTCACCCTCCAAATTCCCTGATGCAGAGCCACTCGTATTTCTAGAGGCTTTATTTGTCAAAGCCCACATAAAAAGTAGATTCTAGTGAACTACAGTTTTTCAGATAAGGCACTTCATATTAAATTACCATTCTTGATACTTTGAATTTAGCTCTGTTTCCAACATCCATATTAATTAAATCTAAGGATTTCTGTAACAGCTTCTTAATTATCTGTCATTTAATGGGATGTTGCAGCACAGAACTTTTTAGAACCATTTTAGAATCACAGAATGGTTGAGGCTGGAAGGGACCACTGGAGCTCTTCTAGTCCTGTGCGTTGCGTGAGCAGGGCAAGCACAAGCAGCATGGCAGGTGCCTCAAGCCTGTTGCCCAGAGCAATGTACAGACATCTTCACAGTTTCTCCAGAAATAGATGCTCCATAGTCCCTCTGGACAACCTGTGCCAGTGTTCAGCCACTCTCACAGTTGAAAAAGTGCTTCCAGGTTTTCAGATGGAGTCTTCTATGTTCTAGCTCATGCCCATTGCATCTAGTCCTGCCACTGGGCACCACTGTAAAGAACCTGTGAAGAATCCTCTCCTCCAGGCTGAACATTCCTGTCTCTCTCATTCCTGTCTCTCTCTCTTCAGTTAAGAGAAATGCCCCAAAAATGGGGTAAGTGTTGGAGAAATATCCCTTCCCAACACATGGTTCAAGACAGTGTCAGCTTCCACTCCGAGGAAGTGGAGCTTCCATGGAAGAGTTCCAGCAGGAAGCAAAAAATTGGTATCTCTCTGGCACTGACCTCCTCTCCACAGCAGCCATGGCAGGCAAAAAAATCCGGTCTGGAGCCTGTTGGAGTGCTTTCTCTTGTTGGTTCCCTGAGGCTGGGGGCTGGCACAGAGCAGCCCTACTCCCACCAGTCCCACTCCCTTCTCAGACCTGCAGCTGTTGAGTACACCTTAAAGCAGGTGAAAAATTCCTACTGCAGCTTCTCCAAACCAGGGGGAGGAAAAGCTTTCAGCCTGGGCCAAGGAAACCAAACTATCCAAGAAAAAACAAACTGCACAGCACCATGGTTCACTGTCTGGGCAGCAAGTGAAGTATCAGGACATAGGGAAGAATTTCTTTCCAAAAAGGTTTGTTAAGCCTTGGAATGGACTGCTCAAGGATGTGGCTAAGTCACCATACCTGGAAATAAGGGACTAGACATAGCACTTAGGGCCATAGCATGTTTGATAGAATGGTGTTGGTCAAAGGCTGAAATGCCCACCAAAAACCCTATAAGCTTCCCCTTCCCCAGCCCCACACACACCCAGTCCCGGGCCTTAAAGATACTACAACCATTTTTCGCCATAAAGCAAAGGATCATGGAATGGACTATCATCATAAATCACTGCATGATATTCTGATAATTCCATTTTAGACCGTGATGAATAATTTTTGTTAGCATCTCATATTAGGCACCTTCATTCTTCATAGGATCACAGAATCATTTAGATTGGAAATAACCTCTGAGATCATGGAGTACAGCCTTTGACTGAACACCATTCTGCCAAATGCACAGGGCCTTAAGTGCCATGTCCAGTCACTTACTGAACATTCCCAGGTATGGTGACTTAGCCACATCCCCGAGCAGTCTATTCCAAGGCTTAACAAACATTTTTTGTGACGAAATTCTTCCCCCTGTCCTGAGAAACTGTCAGTCTGACTCTTTGCACTGACAATTGACAGAGAAACTGTCAGTTTCTGCTCACATCCAAATGGCATGCTAAGCTTTGGAACCTGAGTCCTGAAATGCCGATTAATCATGCATAAATACAGGCCCAAATTTAGTCAGAGGCTGTGAGGAAAAAAAAGGGTAAAACTAGAACTAATAACTGTGTACCAGAACAGAACACTGAGTCTTGAAACCAGTCTGTGAAATCTGAATTAAAATAAATGATAACTTTATTTGCTATTTGTTCTCCTTTTAAAAAGGCCAATTGCTAGAGAAATGCATGATCATTTGAAACATTTACCTGAATCTATCTGATTAATGAGTCTTAACATACTTACTACTTTGAGCTTAGCACTGACTATTTAACAAACACCTGATTTTTAGCAAACCTGTCCTGATGAGTTTATAATAAGTCACCACAATCATGAAGAGAGCAGTCATCATCTCAATTACACAGTGCAGGTAAAACTGTATGGGCAGATTACCACTCACCTCACTAAACAGGAATGTCAAATGATTATGGTAGGTGGACCTTGCCTAGCTGACAGGTACTCACCAAGTCTCACTCTCGTTCCTCCTCCCCAGAAGGACAGGAGGAGAAAACACGATGAAAAAGGTTGCAGCTCGAGGCAAGAATAAGATCACTGACTCAGGGGCAAAACTTCACTGGGAAAGATTAACTTAAAATTTACTATCAATTAAAACTAGAGTAGGAAAATGAGAAACAAAACTGAAATTAAAACCACCTTCCCACCATGCTTCTTTCCAGACTCCCTTAGTGACTCATAACTCTTCCCTCCCTATGCTACATCTTTGCTTCCGTGGGGTCCCTTCCACAGGACAGTCTTTCATAAACTGCTCCAATATGGGTCTCTTCCAGAGGCTATGGTGTTCCAAGAACTGTTACAGCATGAGTCCTTTCCAGGATGTACAGTCCCTCAAGAACAAACTACTCCAGCCTGGGTTCCCCATGTGACACAGCTCCTTCCAGAAAACATTTTCCTGCATGAATTTCTCTCCATGGGCCAGGAGTCTGTGCCAGGGAAGGGTCTTGAGATACTCTGAAGACTCTCCACCTGCTGAGGAATGGAATTTTCCACAGGCTACAGAGGGACATCTGCTTTACCATGGTCTTCTCCTTGGGTCACAGGGAAACATCTGTTCCACCAACTGGAGCACCTTCTTCCCCTCCTTCACTGACATTGATGTTAGGATTTTTGGTGCTACAAAAAAGGTACAAATAAATTATTAGTGCTTTGATTAAAGTTTTTTTTTCCTTTTCATGAAAGCAAATATTTTGATTGATATGACCCAATATTAAGATATAATCAATTAGTAATTATTTTCCAGTTATCAATTAAAACCAGTATTTCATTTTGAAAAGCAAGGTTTAGCACAGATCATGTTTTGGTATCTTATTTTCCTTTAAAGTATTCTTTTCTAAATGAAGCAGTGCAACAAGTGTGACAAAATTTCTTTTTCTCCTAATTAACTAAGAACTTGTGATTATTGTTGTGGAGGTTTTTTGTTTGTTGTTTTTTGTTTGGTTGGTTTGGTTTTTTTGGGTTTTTGTGGGTTTTTGTGGGATTTTTTTGGTAGAACTTATTTGTGCTGCATTTTATTTATAAAATAGGCTGTATGTTTTATTTACCAAAACCAAACCAAACTTTGGTAATGTACTTCAGTATTTTATGTTTGCTTTCAAAGAAACTTAAAACCCACTCTTTATTAACTATGAAGTGGAAAATACAATGAAAAGTAACATTAGAGCAGCTATTTTCAAGGATGCTGTAGTGAAAAACAAGGTGCTTCAAAACAAGTGACAATTTTTAGAGGCTTGAAGTTGCTTCTATGCGTGGAAAGACAGAAATTATTATGACCCTAATTTGGACACAAGAAATTAAGGCAGATATAAGAAGGCTATACAAAGTAATGAATGTCATAGGGAGAATAAGCTCAGGATCCCCACCTACCCTTTCACTTGAGGCAAGACTGGCTATTTTCAAGTAGCAATTATTTGAAATTGCTAATCCAGTGTTTTCCTAAATGTGATTGTTCTGTTGTCTCAGTAATACAGTATTCAAAATGGAATACATTCTCTTTCCATGGAAATCATTTCTGAGCACTTTGTAACATTAATAACAGAACTGGAGATAAACAATGAGAGAAGGCAAAAATAAAATAATGGGTGAGGAAGACCAGAGGTCTCTCCAGCTGGGACTTGAAATGATGTGTCGCAGTGCACTCCTCTTGCCTACCTGGCTAGCCCCGGCACACCAGCAACACGGATGGCACAGCTCAGTCCTCAGGAGGACTTTACTGATCCTTTGGGCTCTTGACTGCTCCTAAGGACTTGGGTGGCTATGGTGAAGAACAACAGGAGGACTTTCTGAGGGGACAACAACCAGGATGTATTGGATACCCCTGCAAAAGTGCTACCTCTCTGCCAGGGTGTCAGCCCCAGAGACCTTCGAACACCCTGGTACATCAGTCTTTATTGGGGGGAGGAGTAAGGGGTAGAACCGGGGAAAGGACTAATCAAGGGAAAATAGGGAGTGACTCTCACCTTAAGGACATTGTGGTGGACAAATCACAAGGGGAAGGTGGGAGGTCCTTAGGGTTCTGCCCCATCACTCGACACTCTCCCTGGAACCTTCTGGAGGCAGGGAGAGGCCTCATTATGATGGACAGGCCCTAGAGGCAGGGAATATAGGGGATTGACAAGTCTGTCCGACCGACAAATAACCTCGATAGACGGGCAGGACCAACAGAAGGGCGGGAACACACAGGGAAATAACTGGGGTACAGAGAACTCCGGAAATACAAAGAATTGAGTGTCATACACAAATTCAATATCAAACCTACAGGAAAGCACCGCCACACTGATGAGGCAAAGTTACACAACAAAACAGGTTCACATCACATTAATTCTATAGAACTTTCACACAAAACCTCTCTAGTATACCAAATTATACAAGAACATGCAATTTTTTTGGCTTAAACAGAGACAGGGAGAGAAACAGGAAAAGACAGGTTATTGGAAATACAATAAGCTGAAAGAAAGTTTCAAACAATTAGAATTGAAACCCCAGAATAAATACAAAATCTAAAACAGGAAAGCATCTGCTGTGAAGTTCTGGAAAGGAGATGCATTCATCAGTGTGCAATATCTAGATCACTCAAGTGTTACATGTCTCTGATGTTGTAAGTGCTTATTTACACCATAGTTTTTCTACAGATTCACCTGGCAGGTATTAGTTTTAATAGCCTGCTATGGTGGGTTGACATTGGCTAGCCACAAGGTGCCCACCAAGCCGCTTTATCACTCCCTTTTTCTGGACAAGGTAAAGGAAATATGACAAATTGCTCATGACTCAATGCAAAGACAGGACAAGGGGAGATCACTCATCCATTACTGACATGGGCAAAACATTTGACCTGGGAAAATTGATTTAATTAATTGCCAGTCAAAATTCAGAACAGGAAAATGAGAAGTAAAAACAAATCTCAAAGCATTTTCTTCCCACTCCTCCTTTTTTCTTATACTTCACTTGACTCACAATTTTCTTTACCTCCCTCTCATCAAGCAGTATAGGGCAACAAAAAATGAGGTTTATGGTCAGTTCATTTAATGTTGTCTCTGCTGCTTCTTCCTCTTAATACTCTTCCCCTGCCCCAACACGGGAGTCTTTCCCATGGGAGACAGCATTTTGCAAATTGCTCCAAGATGAATCCTTGCCACTAACTGCAGTTCTCTATGAACTTCATGCCCATATCATCACCTGGTTACTGTCAGAAACCTGTCCCATCATGGGCAACACGTAAAACTGGTATACCTTCTGCTATTAAAAATGCAGAGTGATGAGACAGGGACAACAGAAAAATGTTGTGGCATGTTGTACAGTTCCTATATTTCTGCAGTAATTGAAAAATAAAGTAATATTTTAAAATTTATGAATATTAGTTTTAAATTTTCACCTTTTTTCCCCTTTTTTTCTCTTAAACTCTAAAACCTGTTCTGCTGAATCTACCAACACTCATTCTGGCTTTTTCTTTTAATATATTCAAAGAAGAGGTTATGTTTTTTTCCTGCATGTTTCATTATTTATATTCTTCTCTGTTCTCTTCCCTTTTTGCATCACCAGCTTCAAGGTAGTAAATGAAGACCCATCAATGGGGTAGGTTGGGCTGCAAGCCAAGCACCCACAGTGACAGTCAATAACTTGCTGTTGTGGTTTGGGCCGAATTGGTGGGCCAATCAAAAGTTAGCTTTTTGATTGGCATATTATTTGGCCACTTAAAAAAAAGGAAGTGCGACTTTGGAGTATATTTCGTAGTGATTCACCTCCGAGTTTGCCTCTTTGAGTTCCGGCCGCGGAAAGAGCTAACATCGCTCCGTGAGTTGGAGGCCCGGGC
>VWYP01007924.1:0-22032 GCA_013400435.1 Pycnonotus jocosus
GCAAATATTCACAGAGATCATGGTTTGCTTCTAATTTGCTCGAGTCCAAAGCTGACAGAAAAGTAGGTCCAAAATATGTGGAGAAATCTGAAAACACTGCAAGTACCTACAAAGATGTAAAGGCAGTACAAAATAGTAAATATCCAGTGATTTCACTATATCATTTATAAAAAGCAGAATTTTTAAATTCAATTTTCTCAAAATGGAGATTACATAATGGGTAATTTCAGGTGATTTTTTAGAGAAAAGTCTTAAATCAAGAGCTACACTTCTAATTTCACACATGCTCTTTTCATGGAAACCATGGATTCAGAACTGTATTAGAAAGCTGATAGCAGGTAGTATATGTAGGACAACTCTGTTTTTAAATGAAAATGAGAGATATTTCTTTTCCTTACCTTGAATTTGATAGTTTTGTGATTTCTACAGTAAATCACATTTACATAAGCCTTGGTATGGGTCATGGCACAGGAAAGGGAAAGCTCTCAGAATATTTATGTTGATGGAGTTAGTTAATCAGCTATTTTCTCAAAGATTCATTAACAAAAGAGGTCTTTTAATATGTGACTTTTATAAAAAAACACAAAATGTACATTGAAATATTGCAATAAAAGATTAAGAACCATAGCTGTTGTAACTGGGCTTGAAGTAAGTTCTTTTACTAGAGAAGCTTCCTAGTGCTTTACTGATTTCCACCAGGAGAATATGATGGATGCAGGTACTAACTCTCCTGAAAAATTCAATATGTTACCTTAAGAGGTTATGTGAAAAAAACTGTTTCAGGACTTCCATTGCTATCTGTGTCCAGAAAACTATTTTCCAGCAGGGCAATTAAAAGGGAATTATGAACATAAGTTTCATGAGAAAAATCAGGCAGCATAAGCCCATGTATGTATATAGGAACAGAACCTATTTCATTACTCTTACACAAAAGAGGATTAAAAAATGCCAATGTATAATCATTGAAATTCAATATGTGGTTGAGGCAATAATTTCAGTTTAAGTAATAACCTAAAAAGAAGACTTCTTTCTCGGCAATTTACCTGCAGTAACCAATTATGTGAATCATCTCCATTCATTTCAACATAAAATTTAACTGTATTTGGGCTTTCTCCAAGTCAACAGTAACAGTTGGACTCTCTGCTTCTTAAGCTGCCCCATGTAAATCTGGAACAAAATGCCTATGCATTTTTGTTGTAAAACAACTGAAACAGAGTAACTATGTAAAACTATAAATTTCCTTGCAACAAAAAAAATAGTATATAATAGATTTATTGTGCCTTATCATATAATGGACTTATTATAGCATATAGGGGAGCCTCCAAACTATGTGAATTCTGTTAGAAACAGCCTAGAAAGTCCCAACATTGATGCGACAGAAGCCAGATCAATCATAATTTTACCATCATGCAAACTTCATAATTTTAATCCACATATCTCCGATCAGCAGAAAAATCAGCTAGTGTTCTGTTTTAGGACTGTAAAGCAGCCTGGTGTACAAAACATAGGCATGTTCTGTAACAGTTTTCCCCTGGCAGTGTCTAGCAACTGTACTGTCTTGTGAAGAAAAGAATTCAAATATATACACTCAAATTGTTCACACAGCTTTTCTCTGGGAAAATTCTAGCAATTTCTTGAACCTTGCCACATCAGTCAGAATTTCAAGGAATAAAGGGTTATTAACTAAAAAAAGGGTATTACTACCAATCTCACCTCCTCTAGCTTTTAAAAACAAAGGTGGCCTAGATATGTTTGTCTATTTTGTAGCAATGTTCTTAGGTATATTCAACTCGTATTAGTTATGCCTATTTGCTTAGTGTATTACATCTACCACTACTGTAAATTGAAGCTGAAATGCCAATTACACATGTACTGATGAACAGAGGTGCCACTACAGTTGTTGTCTTATTTTTCTACTTGATTAATCTCATGCTTCGTGATGTAATAATATAACATAATGCGTAACCTACAAAAGTTTTACATTATGTATATGTATATATAAACACTCGCACATGAATATTTAATTTATGTAAGCATAAATAAAAATTTAAGAGGATCTACATGTTCTAGAACACTTTCATTAGTTAGGTGAATACGACTGGGAGACACTTTAGAATAAAAACTTTTGACAGTCAATGCTTAGCAGATGGTTTTGTGACCAAATCATTCAAAACGAGACTAAGATTTGTATGTGTTTCCACTGCAGTGGTTCCTTCAGAATAGCTGTTTGTCCATTTGCTCATCTTCTTCAGTAATGAAAAGCAGCATGTCATTGTGAAGAACTGATTGCCTCATTTCCTCATTTGCCATGAGATAAGAACACTCACAGCACCACTGCTACTTACAAAGCCCTCCAGAGTATAAATACCTCGTGTTAAATTCTCCACAGCAGCATCCCCTTGGTATTCCAATCTGACTTCCTTGCTTTCCATACACAGCAGTATTTCTGTACAATAGTTATTTCCAGAGTGTAATTCCCTTAAAATATACATATTTGAGTTTCTGTCCTCGATATGTACATAAAACATAAGCATTTGATAGCCTCATTTATGCAGACCCACCCTCTCCCTCCCATTTTATGAATAAAGTGGTCAGGAATTTTTATAAAGAACATAAAGGAGGAAATAATTTTTAGAATGAAAAATCTTCCAGGTTTTCATGTAAAAATATGGATCATCTAGCAAGCCAGCACTCCATATTCATGATCACATATTTTTAATAGGCCTTATTTTTTGAAACATGATGTTTAGAAGCAAACCAAAAACCAAGTATTGCAATAATACTTTATTTTCCTATTCAAATAACAAAAATGACATAGAATAAGACTAAGAGGAAAATAACAAGAGTAAGACTAAACATAAACAGTGGGCATACATTAGATTTATAAGAAAATGATGAGAAATGAAATTACGAGAATGAATCAAGCCACATAATTCTTCTTTTGAAGTTCACAGCAAGTGCTATCGAGTTTAGCAAGACCAACATTAGGCATTAATCACTGATTTAATATTAAAATTTAAGAATGTGTTATACCACATCAAAGTTCATGGAACTTATGAATATGTTCCTAGCTAAACATACATTAAAGTCTTTTGCTGACTATGAATGTCTTCCTAAATGAAAACCTGATACAATAAATCTCACTTTTTCTCTAAACTAATTAATTTCCTGCTGCTATCTTTTCATTGTTGTTTTTCAAGTGCATGGTGACATTTTTGTCATATTCACCTATTTTAGATGAAAAGATGGTTTCATTTTTAAAATCAATATTGGCTTTTTGGACTTATCTTTGCTTGCATTAATACCTTGCTGTGCAGAATATATGAAGATGGTCACAGCAGAGCTCTCTTTAATCCTCACACTAGGTTATGTCTTTGATCATCTATTAACTGAGACTATAGTATATTAACTTTCAGCTGAGTCAAGATAAAAGGTTTCTGTGAGTGGAAAGTTTCCTTCTCTGCTGTTCAGCTCTCTTGGATATTAATAACAAGCAATATATGAGCTGTCTTTCATTATAAACAATGTAGACTGGAGAGAACTAATGCTCAAACACATTTTTCTGCATAGATTTACTGTGTTTGATACATTGACAGAACTTCATATGACTTCATATCTCTTAAGAGAAGAAAGCCCTTGAAAAGGGCAAAGGAAAGAAAAAGCAAACATAGGCTTTGAAGATGTAAGTAAACCAATGTCATTATAGATTAAAGTGAAAGAGTAATAGTCCACACAATTTAGTAAAAATTAACTTTACCGAGTGGTTTAAAAGACTTTTTCAATTAGTTCTTTTGAATCCTATGCCATCTTTGAATTAATGAGTCAGAAGAACTTAACTGCTGCCATGCTTGGACAGACTGGAAGTCTTTTCTAGTCCCACATCTCTAATAATGAGCAGAGGCTGATATTTCAGAGAATAAGTTGGGTAAAATTGGCAGACAGAATTAATTGTTCTTATTGTAATCTTCCAATTAGATTTGTAGTTTAATATTTGTTTCAAAAATGTTGTAAAAATTTTCATACCTCTGACCATTCTGGATAAGTATCCTAACATTAAAAAAACCAAATTGAGATTTCTCTGCTTCAAAAGCTTTCACTGTTGATAAACAACATATATTAATTATAAATTATGATAACAGACCTGGAATTCCTTTGATATTTTTCCCTTTCATTATTCTTGCATTTGGAGATAGGGAGATGTGATGAAGCAGGATGTATGGCTGGCAGCCTAATACTTGTAGCATGCTGTGTTTTGCTACAGTGCTGCAGCAGTGCTACCTATTAAGTGAAACAAGGAATTACTACTCTCTTTTTTCCTGTTAATTAAACTTGATATTTGCTCAAAGTTCTGCTGTTAGACATTTTCTGTACTTTCATTTCCTTTTTCTTATGGCTATAATGCTTCCTTTGACATCTTGCTCTTGTGAAACTGATGTGAAAAACAAAATTCTGTGAAGGAGAATGTTCAGAAAGTGAAGATGGGAGAAATTGTTTTGGTCTAAAATGAAAATTGTTGACAATGTGCTTCTTGTACATTTAAGGACTTGGGTTTTAGCATTAAATGACTCTCCAGTTGTTGCTGACTTGAATTACTGTAAAGAGTAATGATCATTAGGAATACTTTTTGAAAATTAGTGCCAGGACAGAGCTTATGTATTCCTAGGTGTTGAGCTACATTCTTTTTATTTTATTTTGCTTTGCTTTTAAATATGTAATATATTAATACCACATACTAGTTCTTTCTAGCAGAGGAAAAGGTTGAAACACTTATATGCATGTTTTTACTGTATTTTCCCTTTTTATCAGGGCGTAGAAACAGATCTTTCAAAACAGATTATGAAGTTTAGACATGGGGTTTTTTGCTTCAATTTTCTGCAACAAAAAAAATCTATGAAGGGAAGAGTTGCATCAGGATGTCATAGCTATTATCCTATTCCTGGTTTCAGTGTATAGAGTTTCATGATTTCTCTTCTTTTCATGAGCAAAGAAAAATAATCCAGGAAGTCAAATTGAGTGTTTTATCAATGCATCTGTACAGATAAGTAGGGTTAGTAATGCAATGGGTAAGCAGATCAAAATCTGGAGTCTGTTACGTTATGCAATAACAGCTGTGGATGAGAAAGGAAAAATGTAATTTTCTGAAATTCCAAGATGCCTCACAATAACCAGGTGGAGATCACGGACAAAAGTGTTCTCACCAGGAAGAAAGTTAAATTCTTGCTAGCTATAGGAAAAAAAATCAGATTTGTTCTCTGACCATTTTTTTTGTCTTACAAAAGATGGAAAGGGGCAAGGCCATTTTATCCAACAGAATCAGTTCAAGAAGATATATCTCAAGTTGCTAGAAAAAGATTCCAACTTAATCTGAAAGAGAGAAGTAGAGGCTAGCTGACAGACTGAAGAAGATGAAGATCTTTGTTGTTATATATAATCCTAATGTGTTCCTTGGGAGGTAAGAATTCTGCTAGCATGAAGCTAAACATATTTTGGTCTTTAAATTCAGCCTAGTGTTAACTCTGACCTCTCTCATGGATAACAAAATGTTCACAACTGTGCCTATGGAGATCATTAAAAGGAGACTAGGGGTCATGAGCAGGTGCTTGGTTCTCTTGTTCACTGTATTTAAAGAATAATGTCATGTGCCCCCATAGAATTCAGAAAAAAGTTGGAAAGCAAAGAACAGAGAGGTCAAGGGAGGCACATTCAGTATGAGGATATGTGATAAATAGAAAAATTATTTTGATGGGCTGCATGTTAAAGGTCTCTGATACCATGTACTAACATTTTGGAGAATGTTACAGGCTATCTGAACACTTATGTGGTTAAGATACAGACGAGTGGTGCAGCTCCTTGTTTCAGTCCTTTTTTCTTCACTGCCAAATGGGATATAGAGGGGTTTTGGCCCCAAACATAGTGACTATGCATCACAGAGGACTCTTCTGTGCTCCAGAAATATCTCTGCTAGTACAGCTTGCATTCCAAGACTTTGTGGTCAGAGACATTTGTCTATTCTCTGTCATTGTTTCCAGTGAATCTCACTTTGGACCTTTGGACTCTACACTCTCAACAAACTTGATAGATGAAACTTTTTGATGCTTAAGAATATGAGAAATTTACATGACAGGACAGATTTTCATTAGAATAATAAAACTCAAAGCAAATAAACAGTCATGATCTAATGCTAATTCATTTACCACCTTGTATTTATGCTTGTCATCTTGGTATTTATGGTTTTACTGTGGCATCTTGTGAAAGAGTTACCTTAGGGACCTACATGAAAGCAGAGGAAGTATTTTGTCAGCGCAAAAGATTTTGCTAAGTAAGAACATGAAGCCATTTTGACATTAATTTCAATTTCAAATGCACACCAAAAGACAAATCTGAGAACAGACTCCAAGGCAAACTGTATGCTTTCTCGTATGAATATTTTTCAATTCTTCCTTTCTACCAAATAACCCTACTTTTCCCGCTGGATATCATCAGAAGTCAGAAATTTGAAAAGTATCAGACAAGTACTCAAACACCTTCAAACTGACATTTTTAGCTCTAAAATATTTTATATGGGAAATCCATATAGTCGAGTTGGCCTTCCAAACACCAATTTAGAGTTAGCAGAGTAGCCTATTCACTTGGAGCCATTTGGCCCCCTGGAGCATCCTCAAAACATTTTGTGTAGTTCAGAAATCTTTCCAATGACTCCGCGTCCATTTTCTTACTACACTAATATTGATTTATGATTTTTAAATTAAATTATGCAAAAAGTACTTTGACTTAAATGTGATGGAACTTGGCTGTCATGAGATATTCTTTCAACTTCTGAACCCAAATTTAAGAAAATTCAGAGCTAACAAACTCATGAGGCTGTAATCTGAAGAAAATGATGATAATTTCCTGGTATACTTTGGCCAGATAAATCAGCTTTTATTATCATTGCCAAGAATTATTGGAACATACAAACCTATCTGGCTTGATATTACGCTGGGCTCTTGGAAATGAAACTAACCACATTTTGTCAAGCTATGTTCTTTCTTTATCTCTTGGAGTTTTATGCTTTCTCCTCCTTGTGTAGAAGGCACCCCCATGCATTTTATAAAGTTTTGCCATTGGGGTAATTACAAGAAAGGAACCATGATGGACATTATCCAGATACCAGGCAGTATACTACCATTACTGCAATTTATTGGAAGTTAGCCAAAGTCCACATGCCGTTGCCCTTAGTTTTCCACGTTTTTACTTTGCCTTCTCTATTTTTAATATGTCTTCTAATGTTTACAGAACTTGGAGCTGAGTTCTCCCACTTTTTATGTAAATAATGAGATGTTTACATAATTCTCCTCTAGGGGGAGTTTCTCGAGTGATGGTGCTGTTCACCAACGAGATTGAAAAGGCAGCAACACCTTTGACCAATCTCTGGTCTTTCTGTACAGTTGTATATATATTGGAGTCAGATTTTAAAATAAAAAGAACATCCCTGCTGACCTTGGACCTCGTCCCTGCCTCATCCTTTCATGTCCTATTGCAACACACATGCTCTAAGATGTCTAGAAGACCTTGTATAAAGTGTATAGTCAGTAATTATATTTCTCCACCTTGAATTTCTTATAAGAAAGCAATCAGTTTAAATTACTTTCAAATGGGTTTTTTGGCTTATATTTTTCCACCTTGAACTTCTTATCATAAACAATTTCAATTACTTTGGAAAAGATTTTTGGCTGGTGTTTCTTCAACTTTCAAACATTATTCTTCTTTACAGTTATGTTAATTAATTGATCTATATATTGATCACATTCACTTTCATTAATGATCACTCTAGTCTTCCCATCCTGAAAATTAAAATAAATAGATTAAAAATAAAATCCTGTGTTTTGGAAATTATTTTTCTGATGATTACACACTGCCAAATCTGCTTGATCCTTATTTTTGTCTGATATGTAGCTTTACGGGTGCCTGAGCAGAACACCTAGAGAGCTAATGAGTCAACATTTCTGAAAACAAACAGGATTTGTTTCACATACTAAATCTGTTCTCCCTTGAGAATTTAGAAGTGTAAAGCATTTTAATTTCACACATTGATAGCATGTTTTCTCAAGTATATTTTGATGCATGTAGTTTATAAGGAAATTACTGATTTAAGGAAGTCAGTAGTGAATTCTAAGGACTACAGTTCCCCATTGTTGGACTGAAGTTTTTTGTCATCAAGTCAAAAACCATAGACATCAATTGTTTATAAGCTAGCATAAAGAGTATTTCATTGCATAGGAACCACATGTGTGACAGCGGTATGGTCTGTGAAGCTATCTTCATAAAGTTTGATGGCAGAAAGGAAAAAAGTTACAGTAGAAATATGAAGAAAAAAAAACACATAGCNNNCAGTAGAAATATGAAGAAAGAAAAACACATAGCATTTTTTTAAGTAAGTGTCTTGTCAGTTTCTTTGTGTTTTGTGTAATTTTATGTATTAGATTCCATGACAAAGTCATTAAAAATAGCACTAATATTGATCAATATTAAAATACATATTTTTATGTACTAAATGGATTTGATCTCAACATACCATGTGAAAATATTGAGAAAAAATAATGATATTAAAAACCTAAAGCAAACTTCATCCGTGAATAGAAAGAACCTGAAATATCAGGTAAAAAAAAAATTCAGAAGATGAAAAATGATCATTGTAGCAAGGATGCACAGTCTTTTCCAAAACTTCTCAGGTCATGAACCTGGACAAATAATGGAGGTTTATTAATAAACATTCCCCATAGGTTTGCACACCACTAATACTACAGATAATCCAATTCCTCTCATTATCACTGGCTTATAGAGGATATATTCTTCTGGTGTTGCCAAGACTCCTCGTGTTCTGCAAAAAGTTTATGGTTTTTGTTTTTTGGTTTGTTTTTTTAATGATAAAATGGAAAGGGACTGATTTTTCTCTGATTTTTTTCTGCAGTGATCTTTACTTTGATGAGGCTCCTGTATATCTGGTGTCTCAAAAAGACCTAGCTCTTCCTTGTCATTCCTGATTTGGGAAGTTTATTGATAGAAAATTAACTGAGGAAAGGCCTTTTTTCTTTTTCTTTCCTTTAACTAGACCTCTAAAATGCAAAGTAACTGGAACTAGAAGGATTAGATGGAATCTTGCATTGTTGGTGATAACAATTTCTTTCAAATAAAACAGGTTAAGTCATCACAAATTTTTTCTTAGTTCTGTGATAAAAAAGGTTTGTAGTGAGAGAGTGTGACGGAAGACAGCAGAGAAGGGATTGTGACTGTTTCCATAGTTCTGCTGGTAAAAGGATTCTGTTGAAAATGGCCCTAAGCAGAATGAAGAAGTTTGCTGCAATTTTCTGGTGCCTTGTAGTTTAACCAGAACCCAGTCCTCCAAAAGGGAAGAAGCGGATGCGCTCATTCACTAGAATATTTTTTCTGTTGAAGAAATATTCCTGTTGTCACAAAGATGATCTCATGTTTCTTTGGGAGGAAATGATCCTGTTAAAGTATGAAATTGTAAATAAAAGTAAAAAAAAAAAAAAAAAAGCCTTCTTAGCGGGGACAAATATCAATAAAAGTATAACTCTTTGAGAGGTTACATTAATTGCATCCTCTCAAAATATTGGTTTTTCATGTAGAAGCTTGGGAAAATAACATCTAATTTACTTAAGTTTATTAAATGCTGCATATTTATTTTCACTTTTAGTAATATATTTTTTAAATAGTGTGACTTAATTTAAACTGAGACACACTAGACAGAAAGGAAAAACACCTCATCTAAAAAAATGTGTTCTTGATTGATCAGGTTTATTCAAAACTACGGATTAAAATAAATAATCAGGTATGTAATAATTAATTTAAACTCTCCACTGGATTTCTTTTGGTTAGCCATTTCTCTCTATAAGAACAGAAGTATCTATGATTTCAAGTAAACATTTTGACCTTTCCTCATTCTTCCTAAAACAAATAACATTTTTTATTAAAAACAAACTTTTGTGAAGCATATAGACATTATTTTCAAAGTGCATTCATTTTAAAAATAGCTCAATAAGTGTTATTTCAAATGAATGTCTTTAATTCCATTAGAAAGGGCAGAAGCAGCAAAAGCTAAAGCGAACATTTCCATGAATAAAAGCTTCTAATTTCTATAGTCACATGATACTGTGAATTAATCAAATCATCTTGTTTCTTTTATGCTCATCCATATGTGGTTTATATCCTTTCACTTTTTACCAGAACATACTTAATAAAAATATGCCCAGTTCTCTCCACAGCAGTTAAAGGGATACAGTCGAC
Organism: Pycnonotus jocosus; assembly: GCA_013400435.1. Taxonomy (NCBI): domain Eukaryota; kingdom Metazoa; phylum Chordata; class Aves; order Passeriformes; family Pycnonotidae; genus Pycnonotus; species Pycnonotus jocosus. Next base: position 10,288 of record VWYP01007924.1, read on the forward strand.
CACCTGCAAAAGTTTTATGTGAAAGGTTGGACTATATATTTTGGCTTTGGTATTAGAGGTTTTTCTCTTCATAGTACCCTTGTGGAATAAATACAAAACAGTAAATCAAGATAAAGGTTACTTGGATGCAAACAAAAAGCAATTGAGACATTCTCCTTTTGCTATAGCAGCCTACTGATTAAGCCACTGCAGTGTTATTCAATGTTAGATTTCTTTCAGGTCATAGTGACATGAATAAAAAGGAAGGCAAAATAGAAATGTTACAACTGCTAAAAATACATTTCTTTTTTTTTTTTTTCTGGGGTGTTTTAATTTGGTTATCTTACCTAGACATTGGGAAGATTTCAGGAGAGTTGCAGTTTGTATCAGTGCTTAGTTTTCCCTGGTTATCTACAGTGGTGTATGAAGGCATACTGCATCACTTGAGGTGCATAATGCTCTGTCACTTGTGCTAAAGCCTCTGCATTTAAAGGTGATTCACAAATCAAATTTCCATTGTCTCAGTTGTTTTGGCAATATTTAATTCTGGTCATCTGATATAATGGAAAGCAAAGCCCAAGAGGGTGGATGTCACCTGTATGTAAACATAAGCCATTGCTTCTACCATTGATATTGACAGCAATTGTGAAAAAAATAGTTTAGAAAGCTTCAATTTATTGGCAATATAAACTGAGCACGCTGAGAGTTTTGAAAGCATCTAAGATGCACATTTGGGCATAGCTGCTTAGTAATATCTTCTTCATCCTGTGATCCACATGCTTGCTAAATAATGTGGGCATTTGGGTCAAAGGAAGAGATGGGAAAAGATTTATTAAGGTTACTTTTTATTTTTACTTACATACAAAGTACAGAACAACAATTTCTATGTGAACATCAGATTGCCTAGAAATAGTAACTTCAGCTACAGTTGCTGAGAGTGTACAAAAAAAGTCACTGTTAGGAAATTATCTAACAAATTACATATGGTCACCTTCTGATATCTGATTCAATCCAAAATGGGTACCTTATAAAGGAAGGAGTTGTAAAACTTATTCATGTAGGTTGGTTCCAAAAGCAGCAGCGTTCCTCACAGAGGACTGCTATTTGAGCTTTAGTTACCTACTGTAAAGACAACTTGTGGTAGATAACTGTTTGTTTTTATGGCATTAGTGAGAAGGAATGAATTGTTATGTTTTCATAAAAGTCCAGAAAAATGTGTAACTGACTGGTTTGATGGGGAATTTTGTTTCTGGGGAAAAGAAGTCAAAGACAGAATTGATAAAATGAAGAGTTAGTTCCTGAATACAGTGAATGTTCCATGGAGATCCCGAGAGTTGATTTACTAGTTTTTTTGAATACTGATCCCGGTAGTGAAATCACTTTGTGCAGAAGTTTTGGATTGCTTCTTTAACAAGTGCCTGTGAGCTCTTGAGTGTTTGTTTGTCTGAAAGTTTAAAGATGCTAAATGACACACTGTTTTGAAGTGTAACATCATAAAGACTGAGATCCTATCTCTAAATAAAAAAATGCTAGAGGTGAGCAAGAGGGGAACTATCTATGTGTGCATTGATGTTCAAAGGTGTTTTATGTTATAAGTCCATGTGCTTTGTGAGCTTTAAGAAGCAGCAATAAAGTGGGAAGTTCCTGTGTCCCTCTCAGCAGACTTTTAGGTTAACAGCTTTTCTTTTTACTCTCTCGGAGAATGTTAAACCCTATTTTGCAGTGTTTTATATATATTAAATAGTATTGTTTTTATTATAAGCTTTGTTGCATTCTCTTTCCAAAAGTTATATGAGAACCTCTGAGTTCATTTTATTTGGACATTGTAAGGAATGGACCTTGTGCTTATAAAAAGTTTTTTCAAAATATAGTGTTGTACATGTACTAGTCAAAACCGAACGTGAGATTCTAGGAAAAAGAAAATGTTGTAGTTTCTCAAATTTACATCAGAATCCCTTAATTCCTTTCCTCCTTTTATTTGCTGTGTAGTGAACTCTTAGTTTTACATAATTTACAGGAGTAACTATTTATATTGAAGGACCACATATGCCTAAGGACAGTATCACATAGGATTTACTATCCATTGCTGTCTCATACATATTTTCCATCATTTTGAAGATGCAAGGAAAATAATCTGTACAGAGGGTTGGGAGGGTAATTTGTTTCCTGCCCTGACTAAGATGTATAGATTTCTCTTTTCTCTGTACACTAGTTGTCTGTGATGTTTGACAGTTTTGCTAGTATTCTAGCAATGAGATTTTTTTATTCTTATTATGTTTCTTATTTCAAACCAGAAAGTTTTGATTTACACACCAAAGAATATTTTTATGTAAAAAGAGAAATATTTCAGGCTGTAAGTGATCTTCACCTAAGAACAGAGAGTCATCTTTAATTTCACTGAAATTGCCATTTTGTATTTGAACAAATGAAGATGACTTTTGATTTTTATTTTTTTTTAATACAGAACAAGCCTGCATGCCTTCTAAGGAACAGCTTTTTTTTTATTAATAGTAAGACAAAAAATGAGAATATTCTGAGTTGGGAGGGACTCACAAAGATCACTGAGTCCAACTCCTTGCCCTGCACAGGACCATCTCCAAGAGTCACACCATGTGCCCAATAGCATTGTTCAAACGCTTGAGCTCTGTCAGGCTGGTGCTGTGATCACTCCCCTGGGGAGCCTGTTCCAGTGCCCAACCACCCTCTGGGTGAAGAACCTTTTTCTGATACCCAACCTAAACCTCCCCTGACACAACTTAAGGCCATTCTCTCTGGTCCTGTCACTGGGCACCACAGAGATCAGTTCCTGTCCCTCCTCTTCACGTGATGAGGAAACTTTAGAGTGCACAGAGGTCTCCCTCAGCCCCTTCCCCAGGCTGAACAGACCAAGGGGCCTCAGCTGCTCCTCGTACAGCTTCCCTTCAAGGCACTTCCCATATTTATAGCCTTTGAACACTCTCAGGATAAGGATAGCTTAATATCCTTCTTATATTTTGGTATCCAAAACTGCACACAATATTCGAGGTGAGGCTGCACCAGAGCAGAGCAGGAAAATTGCCTCCCTTGATCAGCCTTGATTGGCCCTCCTGGCTACCAGGGCATGCTGCTAAATCATATTCAACTTTCCTTTGAGCAGCTGAGAAAAATCTGTGAAATGTATTGAATTAATTTAGACCCAAGTAAAAATCAAAATATTTGTTAGAGGCTTAGACTCAAAGCTAATTAGAGAGAATTGTAACTTGCAAATGTGTTTCACTTCTTTTAGGATATTGACTATTCGCTTGATAAGACACATAACATCTGGAAGTTTGAATTTCAGGTATGGTTTGTGCAAAACTTGGTTTGATGGATGTGGTCACAGAATGATCAGTGGAACCCACAAAGTTGGTTGGTTATCTAGCACTAAGAATAAACAGCCTTTGGGTCCCAGGCAGTAGGTGCCTGACAATGTGTGTGTCAACAGATTGTTGCAGAATGCAGTCCTCTTAGAAAGCAAACTTCTAAATATTCTTCATGGTTTAATGATCTTCCCCCCTCCATATGCCCACAAATACATTAGATATAGTGGGGTTGGGAACTTTGGATCTCATATCTAAATCCTGTCAAGTATTTCCCCTTTATTTTCCTCCGTGGCATTCTCAAAGCACACCCATTGGGTAGATTACTCTTTGTGCATTGAAGAAATACATTGAAAACAGAATATGAACTGACCCCTTGAAAATGAATGCATTCTGGTTGACTTATATGAGGTAGAGGACTGACAGCTTCTACTTTTGCAGTGACTTGTAACAAAGGACTACTTTAGCTTCAGGATATACAGAAGGTTTATAATGCTGATTGAAGATAGGCCTTTTCTGGAATATCATGTAAAGGAAATAAGTCATACAAAGCAATAGGCTTAGTGACTAAAGATTCTCTTTGATAGCTCATATTGGATAATTTATAAGACACTGACATCATCTTATCATATTCTTTTTGTATACCCTTATCTTAAACATTTCAACTTCTATGTTATAGGACAGAAAAAAATGGATGTAATACACTTATATACTTAGAAAACTTGTCCTTGCACTAAAGAAGAATGAATGGAAAACACTGTGGCACATAACACCATGTGACTTGACTGAAATGATTTTAGTGAATCTGGAGAATTTGCTAAAAACCTACCCCTTAACTTAGAGAAGATGAATGCAAAATGCTACATCCACGAAAGAAATCACATATATAAAATAAGTAACAACTAAAAAGGCAGAAGATGAGATAATATAGCAAGTTATTTAATTTAAGTCAATACTAGTTCGTGGTTGCAAGACACTTCAAATTGAAAGGTAATTTATTATACAAGACAGAGGGGATCCAACTCTGTTAAGAGTTAGTTACTTTAGTGAAATACTGTCTGGTTTGGAAGTGAGAGACAGACAAGCTTTGGGGATTCCACCAGAGAAGTGTGACACTAATTTTAACACTTTAAAACTTGAGGTGTGAAGAGAGAACAGATTTTCTTTTCATCTTTGAAGGTTAAGTCTGTAGAGGAACATGTGATAGCTCTTGCAGTGTAGTGGAAATGCTGAATAACTTTTGCTACCAATGAAATAAGAGTAAATAATTTTGTTGCTTTTTAAGGATGAGGGTGTGGTTTTTCTTTGAATATGGTTGAGAGTTTTTCTTGTTTAAAAATGGTTAAGTTTGGTAAGAAAATAAATTAATTTATTATGATTCAAAAGAGGTGGAAGAATGTATTTAAACAAAGATTTTTTCCAGAAATTTAGCAAATGTCTCTGACCGATATATTTGTTTCTTCTACATGTTTTTCTATTGATCATCTTTTTTTAAAAGGAATAATTGATTAACAAGCAATTTGTCAGTAACATTAAAGTTAAAATTCATCCCAAGACAATAATTTTTATTGATTAAAAATGGCAGTCTAGGCACTGGAGAAGGATATAAATATTACATTGGGCTTTGTTTAGAAAAGGACTCATTATTCTGCCTGTATCTTTTAATAATGTAACAAATGAAGAAATAAAAATTCAGAGTATATTTTTGTATACATTGTGGGATTTTTCTGGCAGTGAAAATCACTGTATTTTGAGGGTACTCAAAGTCAAGATACTTACATGCAGTAATATATGAACTGGAGTAGATTTCAGGAAAATGACATCCTTATCAGTGTTTTGAAAGACAACAGATTTCAGTGTGAGGTATTTCAATGTCATCTGTGTGCCATTTGGATAGTCTTATCCACGCAATTATGTGCATATTGTGCAAGAATATAATCTCACTGAATATATCAAGTGGCAGTTCGAGAAGCTGAGTATATCCACACCAGAGATGGATTATCAATTTTGATTCACCATGACAGGATATACAATGAAGTGCAGTTTGCTTGCAAACAGGATGTAGTTTGGATGTAAGCCTGGAAATTCTTTGTCCTTGAGTCCATGATCAAACACATGTCAAATAGCTCAGCATTTCTTCAAGCAAATTTTCAGGCTGTAGCCCAAAGGAAACAACTACCTTGATGATCAGTGTTATCCAGTCTTTCTGATATGACAGCTGGATGAGTGGAAAGTTATGTGTAAAAAGATTGACAGAAACCCAGGACTCATAAAAGGCTGTTGAAGAAACAGTGTGTGTGGAAAGGATGATTCCACTGAGTGAGCTTTTGAACAAGATGATTAAAGAATGAAATACCAGAGGAGGAAACAACTTTAAAAAATAGAATTTTTGTTTTTTCTGGCCTTGGGAGGGAGATGCAAACACAGGAGACGTCAATATGATTCAGTGGCTAAGCAAACAATCAAATGATATATTTTTCAATTCACTATGTCCCACTGCATGGAAGCATTTGCTGCTTTTCTTCAGAGTACTTCCTGATGTACTTCTGAAGGACTTAGAGTTGTTCTTGAGTGCTTAGGATTCCCACTCATTGCTGGCCATTACTGCAGCAGTGCTTACAGTAGTATTTTACTTAAAGGTCTGTACTAGTATAAGTGGCAAAGTTCACCATTCTAAAAAACCCACATATCTCAGGTAACTGAGCTCCTTGCACTGAAAGACGTATGAATTTACCCGCTTTGCTGATTTTGCTGCTGCTGTTCTTACCAAGAAAAGCAAGCAACAAGACTGTTTTATGCAGCTTCAAATAAACCCTTACATGACAATCGATTACACAAATATTTGACAAGGAGTGTTTTTCTGTGTTTTTGGAATAGTGGTCCCCCCTTTCTTTTTCTTTTTCAGCATTCAGAAGTCATAGATGTAGCTTTTAGACATGCAAATATCAAACTGTGTCTTTCTTCAGAACCTTTTCACTGAGAATCACAAAGAAAACAAACAACCCAATGGGAAATTATAGTAACTTTATATTATTTTTTCCCTAAATCTCCTCCAACAGACTTACACCAAACAAAACAATAACAAGTGTCACAGAATGTTTTTCAACATGATTTTTAGGTTGCTGTTGATGTTGGTTTTTTGGTTTTGGTGTGGTGGGGGTTTTTTTGTTTGTTTGGTTGGTTTTTTGTTTGTATTTTTTTTTTTTTTGTCCCTGAACAAAATTCAGGGCAGCAATAAAACTGTACCTAGAGCTTTCATCATGCTCATGTCGATTATGGGGGTCTAATCTTTTAACAAAAAAAATAAATGAAAAGGGGAGAAAAATTATACAGATATGTTCAGAGCAGCCTTCAACTGTATCTAAACATAAATGCAAGATTTCCCTGCAACAAGAACTGTGGGATAAAGCAAGGAAGAATTGAAGAGAAGAGAAGAAACTTTACAGGAACTAGTTATATATACCTTTCTATAAGGGCATTTGCAGTGTACAAACTAGGGAACAAGATATGCAAAATCAAAAATAGACTTGGAAAAGGTACTAGGTTTTGCATCTGCATTTTCTGCTTCCTATTCATGATTTCACACTTGGTAGACAATTCAAATATTGACACAAAATAGTTTTTGTCCTGAGGTCAGTGTACCATTGATGTATACAACACAAAGTGTTTGTACCTAAGAGTATAAAAATTTATATCAGCAGCTCCACCAACCTCCATGATTATTCCGATGAAACCTAGACCCCTTACTTTGATAAATCACACATATATAAAAATAAAATATTTTCTTTTAATATTGTTGCATCTCTGATGGAAAAATCAATGGTTTGGAACCATTTTTGCATAGATTTCTGGCACTGAAAATCCTTTGGAATGTGTGCTCTTTCCATCATTTCTCAAAGTATAAAATATACTTTGTATATAAAATATACAGGTCGCTATTGAAAAACCTTCATATTTAAGGACAAAAGGGCAAATATATGTTTTTAAAATGCGTTTCACTTACAAATGGATACATTGTAACTTTTCTGAAAGTCTCCAAAACTCAATTTCAAATATATATCAAATATTCAATGGTTCTAAAAATATCACAACCCTAGCACCCAGATTTATTTTTATACCAGGTGTTTGTGGTGTTTTAGACACTGCATCCTAGTGGACACTATCTTCAAGCTTTCTTACTAGCCACACTGAGTTTTTTTATCTTTCTCTCTGTTTGCCTTCAAGCTTACATTGTTTCATTAAATTTATTCTTTAAGGTGGGTAAATAAATTTGCATAAATTGTCATAAATACACAGAAAGACACTTGACTTATGTGTGGATCTATATCACCTTAGAACATGACNGTGTCCTGAGATATCACATGAAATAAATCATTTTGTCTTTATTACTCCAGGTTTTTTTTTCTCTAGTTTCTGGGGCCATTCTGGACAACACACTTACATTCCATTATTTAATTCCCACAGTATAACTGTAACTATAAATAATAAAAGTATTTCCTATGGGTCTTAACATAAATCTGTAATTGTTTCTGAAAATTTAAGCATGAAGGAACAGTAAGATAGATACGTAAATAGTTTCTTAGTAATATGCATTATGAAAAATAGTAGTGCCAACATTCAGGTCAAGGAGCAGTATTCCCTCAATTGCATTGCAAAATACAAAAATTAAATGCTGGACTGTCCAGACAATATGAGATAAAATTGAGAAAAGAAAATAAAGAAATGCAACAGGAACAAAAACCCCGTCCTTATTCATTGTATAGGTTTGGAGGAAATTGTTTGTACACTGCTTTCAGGAGGGTTTCCTAGCCAAGAGTGGATAACTGGAAAGCTCTATAAGCATCAGGTAGATAAGAAAATATTGAAAGGCATTCAGAATACATAGAATTGCACTGTTTCCTGTGTCCCACACCTGTACTTTATATATCCTAGGGGAATTTGCACAGTGAAGGTTCAGAGTTTTCTGGTAATCACCTGAAGTAGCAAGGGTTACCCAGGACTTTCTGTAAACTCATTACCTCCTGGTGAAGCTATTACAGGGTAAAACCTATACTTTGGACTACCTGGTGGGCCCACTACACTCTCAATTTCAGGCAGTTTTCAGAAAGCTTGTATTAATAACTTCAACATAGAAAAATCCAGGTTTAAGACAAACTACAGTAAAAAGTTTAAATATCTTTGCTTTTAAAAACATGTATAGTTGATTTTTAGAGGTAGGATGCATGCTTGAAATGGTTGACAAATGTTTTGAGAGAAAAACAGATTGTTAAGTGTCAAAATTTAAATTCTGATGATGCTGTTTTCTCAGTTCATGGATACTACCTTTATACTGTTCCTGTGGTCTTCTAAACTTGCTTATTCTTTCTAAAGCCAAAAGTTATATGAATTTACATAAAATGCACAATTATATAACTATTTAGTTAAAGAATCCAAGCAATGCTGATACCAGAAGTCAACTGCAAGCCAGAAGAAACAGTGTTTTGTTCTTTTACATAATAGTGTTGTCAATTTATTTCTGTCATAACTTTAGAGTTTCTCTAGGTACTTTTGTTTAGTTGATAGTCTATAAAGCTTACTTTCTTTTCTTTCCACTTTTAAATTAAGTAGTGCTCCTATTTCTTCCTATTTGTTCCTATTTTAAATAGTTCTTGTTTGTCTTAGCATTTTAAAAGTTGTGACTAAACTTTTTGGCTCATAATATATATAAGGTAAATTTCAAAAATAAATTAGCATATTTCATCGTCTGTAATGGACTTGAACACATATTAAGTTTCCTATGATCAACTAAAAATGTTTTAGCTTTGTACTTTTGTCACATTTTTCTACAAATTAGTATATTGCTATTATTTAAAATATTTCATATCTTTAGGAATCCATTTTGTTTCAAACATGAACAAGATTATTATTCAATGAAGGTTTTTTTTGACATCTGAAAAGGCATTTTCTCCTGTTGTCAGGAGTGGGGAGGTATTGTCGATTCTTTTTAAGACTGCCACAAGCACATTTGGAGTTAGCTCATGTCAATCAGCATCCAAAATCTTAGGAAAAAATGACCTAGCAAATCCAAATCACATTCCATTTACCTACCTATGTATTTCTATATCTATCAATGGAAATAGCTCCATTTGCTGGTTTTCATACAAAAGAATTTTTAGTAAACATAGGCAGAATAGGATGACAGAACACAGACTAAAATAAAGCTGAGCTTTTATATTCTTCCTTATATCAGGGACAAATACTGAGCTTCAGAATGGAAAAAAGTGCTTTGTGGTGGGTGCTTTGTTTCCTTCTGATTTGTATGGAAGGCAAAAATTGTTGGCATCTAGTATCTGGACATGGATACTATATGTTTTACCTGTGACATTCTAGTCTTAGGGACAAAACAGTTGTGGTCCTGAAATCCAGCTAGACAATTTAAACAATGTTGAAGCTTCTTGCTGGCATCTTTTATCAAGTACCAGTTTTGTGTTATCCTCCTTATTTTTTATCTCCCTATTAAGTGTCAGAAGTGTCCTATCAGAGTTTTTCATCTCTCCATAGATAATTTGCCAGGTAATGACGTCCTTGCAAAGAACAATCTTTGTGCCCTGGAAGAGGATTGTTACCTACTCTCATGAATGTCTGTTTTGAATGATCCAAAGTATCAATGGTGTAGGTGCAGGGCTAAATGAAGCTGAAAAGTTCAAAGATGATGATTAGTTTTAACACTTTAGTTCATAAGATTGCATATGAAGATAAAAAACCCCTGTACTCTTAAAATATCATGAAAATCATAGGCTAAAAGGAAATAAAGAAGAAAAATTGGATTGCTCAACAATTATCAATAGTGCATTACTGCAACCTAAGTCTGAATGAGTTGCTCTTAGGGAAAATAATCAAACAGACAAAGGCTGACATGCTGTGTCCATTTCTAACAATCAATGTAGTGACTGAACATGTGGAGCACAGAATGGTGCCCACAGCTAGAATCTTTATTTGCATTTAAGCAGATTAAATTGTGAGGTTTCTTTAAATGTAAACAGAATATTATTTGAAAACATAGATATTCTATTAAAATATATTTTGCAGCTGAGAATTTTGTAGTATGTTACTAGCATTCAAGCATATTTGTTATTGAAGTGAGCTCTTGATTTACAATATTGTTTTCTATGATCTACAATCTACAGATTGTTCTCGAGATAATTTAAAAGCAAATGATGGAGACATTCCTGTATATAAGATAATCTTGGCTCAGAGTTTCTCTGATACAATATGGGAAGATTTAAGAATTTAAAGTTTTATCTTGGTATAATATCAGAAGACGATTTTCTTGGTATAAAACAGGAAGATTTTTATTTAGTGTGATATGGAAAATGTTATCGTATTTTTTTCTCAGTTAAAAATCCCCAAGATATTTGGAGATAGAGGAAACATTTAAAAAATCAGAAGAATAATATCTCAACATATATAAAACCTTTGTTTTTCAGTAGCTTTTTGAACGAGGCAAAGGTTGATTTAGGGACCACTTAAGCAAACTGGACATACAGAGGACTGGAGATGGAATGGAGCTTTGGCTGTTGTGCTGTTGAAGGAGATGGTTGATGTCATTGCAAGTCTGTTCTCTATTAAATTTGAAAAATTATGGGGATCTTCAATTTCACTGAAGACAGTAAAAGGCATAAATATCATGTGTCTTAAAGAAGAGAAAGAAGGAGTATCTGGGAAACCACAGGCTTTGTCACTTATTAAATAATCTTTCTCTTCACCCATAAGTTTTTCCACTTTTGTTCTTCCTATTCTGTACCCCATCCCACTGGGGGTATGGGAGGTGAATGAATGGGCAAATTAAGCTACAAGAACCCTGGTGGGCTGGAATATTTATGAAGTCCAACACAGAAAATGCTACCCTCAGCTTCCTGACGCAGGAAAAAAATGAAGAAGAAGGTACAAATAACATACTGAAATGTAAAGTTTGCCTTTATTAAAATTAACAGGGATAAACTGACAGAAAGATGACCAGTGTCACAATTTAGGTCACAAGTTCTGTAACAGGATTTAGAATAGACTTCTGGAATGTACTGGCTCAACATGCACAACACTATTTGATCATATTCAAACTGTTATTTCATACCACCTCCTAATAGATTCTTGGCTTGTTCACACTTTATAGACTGTGTATTATTCTGTGCCGTTATCTCAGGGAAAATATGACTGAACTGGAAAAGACTGATTATTTAAGCCAGGTTCCAAAACAATGGAAGATCTTCCACGCAAGAACAGATAGAGTAACCTAGGACTCTGCAATGTGAAGCAGATGTGACTTTTGGGCTGTTCATAAAACAGGACGGTCATGGAGAGAGAGGCTAGAGAAAAATCATTCACAAGAACTAGGTGCCAGAATGATAATAGACAGAAATAGAAAAAAAAAAAAAAAAAAAAAAAAAAAAAA
>VWYP01007924.1:22077-50379 GCA_013400435.1 Pycnonotus jocosus
GTGAGTGATAGGCGTACAGACTTCTTTGTCAAAGTGTGGTGGGGTCATAAAATGCTTGCCTGGTTTCAAGCAAGATCCATAAGTTAACAGGCAAACCGAAAATCAAATTTTTAAGCTGAAAATCTAAGCCAGTAATAATTTGAAGCAGTAATAGGAAAGAGGCATAAGATATATAAAAGGCAAATGTTTATTTGTAGACTACAGAAAGCAAAGATTTTTAGTTTTTAATTTTTAATTTTATTTTTATGACTGCTGTTAGAGAGCACTGAACTCCTCAAAACTTTAAGTGGTCTTAAAAACCATGAGAATACTTGCACCTGTTTCTGTGAAAACTTGAAAGTAAACTGTTTATTCAAACCATTGCAGAACTTAGCTTGAATGGTCTCATTCAGGGCTGAAGTAGCCTGACTATTCTAATTTGATTTGAACTGACAGGAAGAAGTTCTTGAAATAAGAACTTAAGAGCTATGACTAAAAACTAAGTTTCCATAAGAAATATATTTGTTATATCTATTTAGTTAGTAAAGTTTTTAGATATAGATATGTAACCCAAGCTCAAAGTAGACAGAGTGTTAGGAAAGACATACTTTCAGAGGCTTGGTTAATCAGACCTCGCCTGACTAATTGAAAGGGAATAAAAGCAAGCACAGTGCTCCAGAGGTTAGTATTGCTGCAGGAGGTGAGAACCTACGTGATGACATGTAAAGTGAAAGTAAAATGAATTCCAACTAATTCTAACTCAAATTCTACTGCACAACAATAGGTCAAAAAAGGAAATGCTCATTAAATTTTGGTGAACTTTTCTCTTAATTAGTTTAAAGTAAAACAAACGATATTTTGCCTTAGTATATGTACAAAACTTGCCATTTTGTATATAAAATGCAAGCTATAAATAACACAGAAAACAGAGATGTGATAAAGTTTTCTGGTGACTGCATTTATTCAGAACAGCCCCATCATCAGAAGGAACATATAGAAAAGGAATGAAAGCCAATTTTAAACTTAACATAAGCAATATAAGTGACAAATGATAGCCAGCAGGACTCTATGTTGTAGCTTGCTAAGCCAGATGTCTGAGTTTTCCAAAACACTGAGAATAAAACCATAATTTCTTACCCCAAAGGTACCATGGATCATCTAGACCACTATTTTACATTCACAAACACAACAGCATTTGAGAAACTCTAACTTTTTTGTGGGCAAAACAGTTTAAGTCCAAATCTTTACATTATTTCATTAAATTCTCAGCTGTAACACACTCAGAAATGCTACTGTGGTATGGCACTTTTCCAAACGGAGGTTGTGAACACTTTACTCTATTGACAATCGCAGGAAGAGCAGACTCAGGGAACATTGACACAGACCAAGGCTGAAATTTATTAACAGCTAGTTGCTACTGTGGCAAGAAAGCATTGCTTGATGCCATTTACAAATATAAATAAAACTATTCCAATAGCACCACAGAGAATTCTATTGAGCAGAAAGGTGTCCAAGTCAGTGGATGTGGTGGTAGTTTTAGGCACTATATGAGCAGGAGACCACACGCTGATGAGATTCACACATGTCACTGTCTCTCCAAGTTTACTTCATGGTAAACAGACTGTGTGGCTGAAGACAAGTCTGCCTTCTCCAGAAAAAAAAAAAAAAGAAAGAAAACACTCTTACATCAATTGTGCTGCTATGCAAAGTAAAGAAAATATATGATGAATAGGAATTTAAAAAAATTACTTAAACTTTCAGTCATTTTCAGTACGAATTACATCCTTAAATTTCTCTGGCCTTCACATGCATGACTCTTCAAAAGTTATAAATAAAGACCTGTGTAACCTTAAATTTCTTAAATTTCAGATAATATAATGTACATTGCAGATGTCACTACCTATAATATAAAAATTATTTCCTACACAGGAAATAAGTCAAATAACCTGTTGTTGCTATTCATGTTTGTTTGATGGTAAAGTATTAGATATTATTACAGAATTGAAACTCCATTATTCTATCATTACTTTGCATACTTGATTTAGGGTCAAGGTTTTCTTCTACTTTTTTTTTTGTCGGATTTTTTTGGTTTGTTTTTTTTCTTTTTAATTTTTTGAAATTTTTAGTGTCTGAGACACTATACTGCTGTCAATAATAGACCACCTTCATTGGCCATCTTCTCAAAATAAGCAAGGTGCATTGTGAAACACACCAGGTAATTTCAGTCTTCAGGATGTTCTTCCCTTCTTTCAGATAGGTTTTAGGTCCTGATCCATTACCTTCAATCCTAGGACTAAACTAAATTAAGAGCTTAGTCCCTGTTTAATTAATGGAAAGAGGCTGGATTATATACAAATAATGAGACTCATTTCAGATGTTTATTAACCGTTAGAGGTATTTATCTATTTCTAGTAGAGAAAAGAAGAGAGATAAACGTCTCCCTTTTTCACTAATGTAGATGCCTCGGATAATCGTCTGGGCAGCATGACCTGGTAAATCCTTCATTTTCAAGACCAGCAAAAAGTTAGACATTAAATAAAGGCACCCATTTCCCAGTGGATGAGTTCACTGCACATGTAGCAGAAATGCAATTATTTAAATTCATGGAACAAATACTATTTAAACTCATGGACAAAATTCCTAATACCTTTCCTGGCTGTGGTTTAACACTTGTTTGATGTGTCTCTAAAACGCTGTTTGGAGGGGCAATATATATACATTATTTTCTTGTGAATATAGGCTTTTGCTCTCTCCACCTCTAGACAATCTAAGTAAAAAATTAAAGAGACTTAATACTTAGAGCTATGGAAATTATATACTTAATATGTGGGTAATAAATGGTAGGACTATAGTATATGGGTCTGTGCTGAACAAGATTCTGTGCATTCTTACAGAACTTGACTTCTCATCACCAGTAAGGACAATTATGTATCTCTGATAAGGAGAGGATATTCTAAATATGTATCAAGCTTAATACATTAAGCATTTTCATGTATGCTTAAAATAGACAAAATAATTGGAATGACATCTGTATAAATAAGAGTGAGGATGAAGCCTTAGAAGGAAGTATTTCTGGAATAAAATATAGCTGAGAGAAGTAAGGTTTCAATATGTATTCTCTGATGGTTATTTCATATAATTGAAAATGAAGGTTATACAGATTAATTTTTTCTCAATAAATACTAAAAGGTTGGGTTTAGCTCCACATTAAAATAAAAAATTTCCTATCTTTAGAAGAGCTCCATAATCCATGACATTGCTTTCTTTGACCAAAACTCCCATGTTCAAACAGCTGGTAATTTTAGGGTTAAGTCTCATCTGGAATGTGAAGAAGTTTAGATTCAACTCCTAATTTTTGTATATAAACTCCTTTGTTCAACTCACTTCACTCTGTATAAATGTGGTTTAGGAGTTTGGAAGTAAGACTGCAACCATCAGTGTTACCACACTTTGTTTCAGCTATTTAAATGTTTTAATGCTTTAAACTAACAATAGTTTTAAAAAGAAGGGACATATGCAAGATGAAGATCTCTTCAATTTATGAACTCTGTACTTCTAACTCATCTAGCTTGCAGGAATTCTCAATCTGCCAAAATGCTTTATATTTGTGCATGTATATGCATATGTATATGTATATACACATGACTATATGCTACACAGATATACATGTGCCTGCACGTGTGTGCAGCCACACAGACATATAAACGTACACACATTGAGAGGTCTTGTGACCTTTCTGGAGTTCTACACTAGCAAGGAGGCATTAGGCAGCTGCTGAATGTTAGCTTATTTTATGCCCTAAGCTTTAGTGATAAAGGTAGAATAAAAATAAGCAGACTATTCTACCTTTCAGTCATGAGCTTTAATTGGCATTAATTAAATCAGCTTCCAGAGGGCACATTATGTAGGGAACCTCCCCATTTAAATAATTATTCCATGTTTGTCAAACACATTAGTTCTGGTAGAAAGCCAAATTTAAAAAGAGGAGATACAGACCAGGTAAGTGTCACTCTTAAGTGCTCCTAATTGTTTTGCAGTAATTATTGCGAGCTTTTATTATGCAAATGTTAATAGTAGTGCAGTTTTCTTCACTAAGGAGCAATACCAACATGCTTCCAGAATGAACATGGCTTTTACACTTAGAAATCTCCTAACAAAAACACAAAAAATACATAGAAGTGTCCAGAAATGGTCTGGAGTCAATAGGTCTTCCTTTTGCTTCAAAGTAAATGATTTTTCATTTAGTAAAGCCAGAGAGTAATTTTCTCTAAATGTTGTTTTGTTTATCACAAAAACAATAAACTCTTGTGTATCTTTTTGTTTCACTAGTTTGTAAAGCCTTGTGTGGAAACTGTAAAATATTGAGGCTTGATGTGTTCTGCCTGACAGTCTTACGTTTCCATAATAATGGAACTTCCTTCTTTTCCAGCTTGAGGCTTAGAAATAAAAAAAGCCTCTTGCATGGTCTTTTATTTCTGAGATTAACTTCATACTGAAAAAGTATAGAGAATACAAAATATATCCAACTGGGTTTTGTTACCAGTAACATGACTTCTACCACCCTGTGAAATTCAAAATTTTAATTTAAACAGCTTGCCAATGCACTGAAAAGATGCATCCTAAATTATTTCTTTCTCATCTATTAGTCCAGGATTCCTACACAAAAAAGGACTTTTAGGATCAAGGAGTTAGAATTGGAATTGTTAGCTGTGTGGAAATCATTCTCACTTGTAGATAACCAGTGAAAATCTTGGTCACAGCTTTCTGAGTATAAGATTTGGTAGGGCATGATGAATCTATTAGCGTAGGCATGTTATATTTCAGAATTCTGGGGAATGCAACTCTTTTGGGCAACTAGATGAAAACAGTTTTGTTTTGTTCTGTTTCTTTAAATTAATGGTGTGTTCAGTGTTTCAGAAGTGATATTTTAAAAATGGTAGAATCCTCCAATGCTGAAAGAGATTAAACCATTACAACTCATTGAAACAAGGTTATGACTTAGCAAAGAGATTAGCACAAAGAAGAGAACACAATATTGCTAGAAAATCTCTACTGTTTCAAGACAATAGCAATTATTCAAATTCAATAACATTTGAGCATAATTTGAATGAGTGATGCCTAAGTTAAGATACTATTAGTGTTCAGTGATTTTCTGCATTCAGTACAAGAGAGAAAAATGTGGCAACCTGATGACTTGTCAGCATCTAGAGGGACTCATTTTCATGAGTTCTATAAAGGATATTCAAAATTCAAGAATTTAAATCATGCTTAAATCAACACAGGATGATTATGCTATTTTTCCTTTCTAGCAAAAGTCCTCATATAATTTAGCAGATATATTTTAATTTTTTTAACTGTCATTTACATTCAGTTTTTTTTTTTCTTGATATCCATTCTCCAATAAATCTTGATTTAAGACAGTAGTGATTGGTAGTTTCACTGGGAAAAAATTGCTGTGTAATACTGCACAAGTGCAGAAAGACTGCCAAAACATGTATTTCTCTAACATTTTATTATGCTACTTTGGAACTGTCTAGATTTCAACCTGTGCATTAGTTTTGCATAGCCTGGTTTTTGGTAGTGGGGTGGAAGAGCCGCAGAGGTGGCTCCTGTGAGAAGCTGTGTGCCTGTGGGAGGGACTATTATTGCAGCAGTTTTGGGAAGACTTCTGCTCATGAGATTGGAGCCACGTTGGAGAAGTTCACAGAGAACTATCTCCCATGGGAGGGATCCCATGGTGAAGTATAGTAGGGGAAGGACTCCCTGTGCAGAGGAAGAAAACCTCGGGTGGTGAACTGACCAAACCCCCCTGCCCTGTCTTCCTGAGCTGTTGGTGGGAAGGAGGAAAATGTGTTTTTAAGAGCTTATTTTACTTCTCATTATCCCCCTCTGATTTTGTAAGTAAAAAATTCACTTTGTACTTCTAAGCTGAGCTTGTTTTGCCCTTGGAGTGTTTTCTCCCAGGCCTTATCTCACCTCATGAAGCCTTCATTAAAGTTTTCTCTCCTCTGCCCATTTGTGGTGGGGAGCTGAGTGAGCAGCTTTCATGGGTGGCTGGAGTTTGGCCAGTGTCAAACTATGAAACAACCAAGGAACCTGGCCTGTAACTCTTCTCTGTACGTGTCTGACAGGTGCAGTGCCAGATTAAGCATTAATGTAGTTATATCAGTTCTGAGACTCTTGTATGATCTCTGCTGGCCAGTAAGTGGTCACTCATACCAGGAGTGTCACCTCCTGTAAACCTGGAAGGCTCTGACCTTTGATCTTGCTGATTCATTGTGTTCCAGGTGCCTGCTTTTTCCTTGAGGGAATATATTTTCCACACCTGTATTTTTTCCCTTGTGGTTCCCTGAGCTGCCAACTGTTGTCATTGCAACAATTTCTCTTCTGCCTGTGTTATTACTTATTTCATGTGGCTCCCATTCATGTACTCCCAAAGCTTAGCAACAACCTTCCTGGTAAGACTGAGCCAAGGTCACCCAGCTATGCTGCACCAAAGTAGTTCTGGGGTCAGAGGGCTCCACTCAGGGGCTGTGGGCTGTGCTCGATCTATACTGTAAGTTAGTTAACTGCTTACGTTATAATAACATGTCATGTAGCTTAGAAATCAGCCTTCTTAAATTAAAAACTATAACTGTAAAGATATATTTCATTCTGTAGCCTTTATCAGATATGACAAAGAATTTTATTTATAGATTATAGTCCCGAATTATTATTCTGTCTCTGAGAAAGGGAAACTCTTATGGTGTCTGGAATATATATGCATGTATATATATAATTTTTTTTACAAGTCTTTTTGATTTTGGAGGAGAGATTCAGTTACTTTCCTGACATCCACAGGAAGAGAAAATTAGATGCTAGCAGCACATCTTTAATGGAAACACATTTTAGAATTTTGGGAGTAAGTGTTACAGGACAAATACAGGATTGGTGTTTTTCCTTATAATCATGAGCTTTATTGAGGGGAACTAGAAGGCACAAGGAGTATGTTGCAGTTTGTGACAATACTTGCTTTTCCTAATGGTGATTTCTGGACACTGATTGGTCTAGACACTGTCTATCATAAGAGGAGGGGAAAAATTATTCATTAAGACTGTGGAGGGAATCAACTGTTTCATACACTTGAGATCAGAAGCAAAAGAAAATAAAGAAAGAACAGGAGACAAGTCAGCTAGATTTTGGAATATGGAATAGAGAGGCATGCTGGAGTGTAAAAAGTAAAATGGAGAGAGAAATAGACTTTGAACAGAGTGGGAACAGCAGCACTAAAGCAACAGTATGGGTTCATGCAATAAGAACCTTCTACTTTCCAGAGCCAGAAATGTATTTAGATCACTACAAAACATTGGACCTAAACCACTGTCTTCAGACACTTTTCCCTCTCTATGACATAATTCTTCAATGGGATTTAGCATGTGTCAGGCTGTGATTGCATATGCTTGTTTGTTTTCAGTGAGCGCCAAACTTCCAGCCAAAACTTTTGTTTTATTCTGAAAATAAATGAGAATCCCTGTGACATTGGTGTGAGTCTGGCACTTGTATCCATTCTGTCATAATAAACTGCACAGATTTCCATTTCAGCCCTTGGCAAAAGAATCTGTGTGCCCAGTTCTCACTGATCTGAATGCGTGTCAGGCATTTAGGGATGTTTCATGGGCTGAGAAATTTGAAAAATGAAAATGACAGATTTGTTTCTTTCCTTTTTGAATACTGTTTTCCTTTTGTTTCTGTGATGAACTTAATAATGAGAACTCTGGGTTGGTCCTTATTAGCTTCTAATTATATCAGTAAAACTAGCATGCAACATAGAAATGTCTTTATGAAGGAGGAAGAAGGATATCTGCAGTAGCGTGAAAGATGCATGTCCTTTATCATTCAAAGAGCACTTTGCAAGTGGAAATTTGGGTTTTCTCTCTTGGCATGGTGTAGAAATATATGAACAGGATTTGTCTTGGAAGAAAATTGGATTGTGCAGAGATGCATTGCACTGGTAGCAAGTGGGCAGTTGGTCATGCTACAGCCAGTTTAAAACAAATGAAGCCCAGCAACAACTAAACAAAATCCTGGAATGTGTACAGTGTTTGTCTCAGCACAGCCATCGTTACTGATCTGTACAACTAAATGTCTATAGTCTCACAATTCCATGCCAATGAATTAAGTCTCAGCCAAAACACACTTAACTTCAATTCAACCCAAGCCTCTAAAGGGCCAGTTGCTTTGGGTAGGTGAAGCTGTTATCTAGAGTATGAAAACAGCAAGAATTAAATCTTGTACCTGTCTTTTGTATTTGTCTTCCAGAAAACTCACTTAACCTCCTTTTGTCACAGATGATGAGCTGAACTACAGAGACTGAGGTGAAGAAGCAACATTAATACTAATGTAGTGCCTGGCAGGGTCATGAGCCTGGTCTTAACCTCAAAAAAGAGCAAACAATGAACTCAATACTAGCAGTCCTTGACTGTAAACAGATATTCTGATGCTGTTAATTCAGGTATGTTCTCATCAGATCTCTCTATAAAATTCCAGCTCTAATTTAGAGTTTACTGTTCATTTGTCAGACACCTAAGTTCACATCTACATAGGTACTTTAAAAATTCATTCTGTCAACAATACTCACACTGCACTTCCTGACTGCTGTAATCACTCAATAATGTTTTTCTGAGCATCTAATGGAAAGATAAAGACACCTTCCTTTCTATCTCTGTAAGTCACAGATTGCACTCAATTTTTTTTTTGTGCTGTAGATTTTAATAAATAATTTGGGGTAAAAGTTTTGTAAAAGTGATAAAAATAAAAATAAAATTTTATGCTGATATTGTTTTTATAATGAAATCATACACAAAGAAAAGCAGTACATTTCATCAGTTGTGATCTGTGCATTTGGGAATACTTTTCATTATTCATTTAAGATGATAGCATTAGGTTTATGAATGTCTCCAGAAAGAGTGACAATAATCTTTCCAGGTTTACTCCTCTCAGGTTCTGCTTAACTTAAGTAATACAATTCTGTTTTGACCAAAAAACCCAAACAAAAACTAAATAAATCACCCAACACAAAGAACACTTGAAATTTTTTCACAAAAGTGCAGAGTAAATTAAACGGAAGAGAAAGTATGGGATGGCTTTTTTTTTTCTTTTTTTTTTTTTTCCCACCATATGGAAGAGAAATATCTACAGTGTCTAAAATTTAGGGTGATAATATTATCCATTTTATTGTAATAATATTATTCTATTTTTTCAGTTTGTGGGATCTTTTAAAAGGACAAAAGTAGAATTAATGTATGATAAGAACTATATGTATAAAACACAAATTTACTACCACAGTACACCCTTTTAATCTTTTGTCTGTCAGAAGTAGTATCAGAATGATTTTATGGGTGGCTTTGGATCTGTTTCAGCTCTGTAACTTCAGCTTGTGACTTTTGATTCATGAATGAATATATTTATTACTCCAATTATAGATCATGGTGAGCTGCAGCTTAGCAACTCCAAAAAAATTTATTTTCTCCCTGTAGATATGTAGGTATGAGACAAATATATATAATGTTCATATGGATCTGTAGTGGATTATGCAGAATTATTGCTCTATAAGAGAAGGGTGATAGCAATAGATTTTTCATGTTCTGAACATTACAAGTTTCATTGTCTCCTCAATTTTTTTTCTGTTGCTCAAATCCCGTTAGAATCTGCTTATACTTTGCCCAAAGCTTCTCCCCGTCCAGGACTACCTGTTGTTTATTCCACATTTATTTGTCTATGAAACATGTGGTAAGAAAATGCTTTTGTGATGAATTAGACAAAATGCAGTTATCAACATGTAAGAACGTAATTTTTTTAAATGAAGGAAGTTTTTATCTTGGTAATTTCAATTCTTTATGATAAGTATTCACTCTTTTAAAAGAACAATTTCTTGACATCACTGAAAAATGCCTGTGACTATAACATTCTCTGACCTTGGAAACCAGTCATGCCCATTAAAAAGGTCAATACAGTCCTGTTAAAACCTGTTCCTCTGACAGGTCAAAAATATCACCTTGAAAGTCTGATTTGAAATAAGTAAACAGCCAAATCTTATTAAGTCAACAATTTAAAAGCTGTTTCTTAGCTTTAAAAAATCCAAAGAGGGTTAAAATCTTGATGATCTATGGATTCCCTGTCTTTTCAAAAATTTTGGTTCAGATGTTCTTTTTTTTCCTAGAATACCAAGTCATAAATGTCTCTTTCAGTATTATCAGACTGACATCTTTTTGGTTTGTTGTAGTTAGATATTCTTTGATCATGAAGGCTCTTATTGCATTATTAAACAAAAGTACTGGAGCCCTGAGGTAGGGACATGGGAAATTCAACTGAAAGCAGTTTCCATAAACTCCTCCTTGATTAAATTATTTCTGAACAATTTGTTAAAGCCCATTAAATGGAAACATTTGGGCATCACATACTTGTGTGATGTCTGACTTGGCTAATTGTGTCTTCAGGCCTCAAGGCTCAAAGGCTTAACTCAGTGCAAGTGTGGCGCTCCTCTGATGAATGAGTTGAAAGCAAAAGTGTAGAAAAAGAAATTCTGACTCTCTCCCTGCCATGTCCTTTGCTCCCAGACTTCTTACTGTGTATCAGTCAGGGACAGTTTTTTCTCAAAGGCTTTCTGTGTCCAAGAGGTCTCAATCAGCATTTTGGGATGAATGTACCTGTCAATTTGATACCCACAGCCAGCTTATCAAAACCAGTCATGCATGCATAAACCAAATGCAGGATGATGGCAGTATTTTGAATTCACATAGACTTTTGTTCCAGTTAAAGAAAACTAATTTTAAATTATTTCATTACTATTTGTCTTCAATACTAATATTAGAGAAATACAGACATCAACAATCAGAGAATGTGTCGGAATGTGTGTGCATTAGATATTGGATAAAGTGTTGTGTCTGTTAAAATGAAAAAAAAAAAAAAACACCCAAAAACAAACAGCCTAGTCTTAATGTTTACAACTTCAAAAAATGTTAGTATCTCTATGAGAGAACTATATATTTTCATGTAGCTAAGAAAAATCTCATCATCTTAGTTGATTTTGCAACAGACACTTTGGCACTGACAAACAAGCAGGTTTAAGAGGGAATTGAAAACACTCAGACTGAGGTGTTAGAAAATAATTGCTTCATAAAACTAAAGTTTATTTCTCAGAGGTCCCAGCTTTTCTTAAAAACAGACCTATCCTTTCTTGCTACAGGGGACTTCATCTTTTAAGTTCTGCTTTATGTACAAATAGAGATGTTCTGCAGATTATGCCTTTCACCTGTGAGAGAGTATAACAAAGTGGAGAAAAAAAAAATAAAGGCAATGTATTTGCCCTAAAGAATTCATGGCCAAGACCACTAAAAAGCTTTATATTGAATTAATGTGAGAAGCTGTCTTGTTAGTATATATAGCTTTATGGTTTGTATTACAATAATCAATAATTTCAGCAAAAGCCATGAGGAAAATAAGTGCACTAAATGCTATATTATTTAAGCTATTTAAGAAAAACTGTGAACATTTAAGGTCAATTACCAGTGTGTGTAAATATGTCCTGGAGTGCTGATTCACCAACTATATGTTTCGGTACTTTTTGTTTGTTTCTTTGTTTTGTTTTTATTTAGGGGATTTTATTAATTTCATTTCATTTCATTTCATTTCACTTAATTTATTTAATTATTGCTATTTCTGTGTATAGAATGTGAGTCTTAGCTCTTCATAGAAAATGTTTAGTATTTTGAGCTAGATGACATTTGGTAGCAATGGGTATATTTAATTTTTCCAGGGAATGAATGACTGGGTAGATGCATTAGCTTAAACTCTATTGAACAATTTCAAATTGTCCTCCTACAACTCTAAATTTAATTTCTGAAATTTAGTGCACACTGCCTGAAATTCCAGTCTGCTTTCACACTTTTTTTTTCACCGGAATGGCAGTTTTAAACTTTGCATGTATCAAAGATTGCAATTGTTCTATCAGAATATTATTTTTGCCAGTTAGGTTTTAAGGACTTTCACTAATCAAAAAGGCACCTAAAATTGACTAGGGACAAGTGTGATTTATAAGTCAACTAATAATATTTTCTGAGCATTTTGATTACAGTCCTTAAATGAATATTGTACACGAACCTGCATGTTCCTAAACCAGCACACTTGAAATCAGCAGTTATTTTAAAAATGTTTCTTCCATAGTTTAAGTTAGGCTTTCAAAATCCTTAACAACCAATATCTCTTAAATTAACAGGTGTAAAATTGTGCAAAACACCCCTCAACTGTACATAAAACCAAAATTCAGTAAATCATAACAGAGTCATTAACTAAATAGTTCTCTAGAATAGGAGATCTAACTCAGCAGTAGGAAGAGTGCCACTGGCAGCAAACAAGTTAAAACTCCCCATACTAATTTTTATCCTATATTTTGAAGCAGAGGCAGATAGAGCAAGAATCTTTGCTCCAGGTTTACTGGTCAGAGGATTGATCCTATTTTTTATCAAAATATACAATGAAATTATGAT
This sequence comes from Pycnonotus jocosus, assembly GCA_013400435.1. NCBI lineage: Eukaryota > Metazoa > Chordata > Aves > Passeriformes > Pycnonotidae > Pycnonotus > Pycnonotus jocosus. The sequence continues at coordinate 34,581 of VWYP01007924.1, forward strand.
GACAATAAATAATTGAATCACACAATAAATCCGTGGGAGATTAACTTAAAAGTAACAAAGGATAAACCTTTGTGTCTTGAGGCAATGGTATTTTTTGATTTATATCTAGGAGTGTGCTTCAGGTGACTATCTCCAATTAACACCTCATATCAAACATGGACAAGATGGCACACATGCAACCATTTGGGACCGATGCTAGATCCTCAGGAAAAGCTTTCTATCCTGGCAAGTAATTATAGAGGTGAAGAGAGTGGGAAAAACACTAATACTGAAATTAACCACACCAGCAAAGCCTTCGCAATTGAATCAGCAATTGAGGGAAAAAAAATGTAGATGGACTAGAAAAATGAACACATTTGTTTTCTAGTCATAAAGCAGATAATCAGAGTACTAGATGATCTGCAGAGTATTTAATTGCTGTTGTGGTGAGCATCTATCACACATTAGTGCTGCTACGGATGTTGCTTAGGGTTTCATTTTAGTCAAATCACATAGCTGTACTTGTATGAGTTGTACTGAAATAGATGACATTACTCACCTGACTAAGCTTAGCAATATTTTACCCATTAGCTCTTAATTTGTGGGTTAAATTTCTTTTCATAAATAGTTTATAGGTATCATGTTGCTTCTTGCACATTCATTTCCTTTTTCAGAAATCATCTTTGGGTGTTGGCTTATACTGAAAGCAAGTGGCCATTAAAATTATTATTTGCCTTCATGAGAAAGACTAAGTAGCACTAATTCTGGTTTCCATGGTTAAAGGTTTTCAATAAATTGTAAACATGAGAACAACTGACCTTGGGGAAAAATGGTGGCTGTAAGGTATATTAAAAAATGGATATTTTGAAAATAAATTTGAGCCCTTTATGATTATTATTTCTGTAGGTAGTGTGAGTTATGTTGATTTTCAGGTTGGATGATTTTTTTCTCTTACGTGCATGTTTTCTTTAACAATCAAATTTCATTGCTAGCATGAGTCAAGGTCCACTAACTGATTTTTTCCTTCTATGCCTCTGTGGCTTGGTTATTTTCCCCCATTAAACTTTATTTTCTCCTAAAATAAAATATAGCACAACTGATTGTGCTCTAGTATAAATAAAATAACCATTTCTGTGTCTTCATTATGTACACAAACACATTCTATATGCTCTGCCTTAGTATGTTTTCTCATTAAGTTGCAGATGACACCTGGTTGGGCAGGAGTGTTTATCTGCTGAACAGTGGGAATGGTCTGCAGGGGGATCTGGACAGGCTGGATCAATGGGCTGAGGACAACTGTATGAGCTTTAATAAGGTGAAAATTGGGGTCCTGCACTTTGATTTTAACAATTCCATGCACCACTACAGGCTGGGGAAGGATGGTCTGAGAGTTGTTCAATGGGAAAAGAACTTGGGGCTGCTGGTCCACAGCCAGTTGGATATGAGTCAGTGTGTGCCCAGGTGGCCAAGAAGGCCACTGGCATCCTAGTCTGTATCAAGACTTGAGTGGCCAGCAGGATCAGGGCAGTGATCATCCCTCTGTACTCAGCACTGGTGAGGCTTTGCTTCAAGTATTTTGTCCAGTTTTGAGCACCTCACCTCAAAAAGAACATTGAGGTGCTGGAGTATGTCCAGAGAGGGGCAACAAAGCAGGTGAAGGATGTAAAGAGTACCACAGAATCATAGAATATCGTGATTTGGAAGTCCAAACCCTAGCATTTCACAGAACAGCCCCAACAATCCCACCATGTGCCTGAGAGTGTTCAAACAGTTGAACTCTGCCAAGCCTGGAGCTGTAACCACCTCCCTGGGAAACTCTTCCCAACACCCAGCCACCCTGTGTGTGAAGAACGTTTTCCTAACATCCCGATTTAACTTCCCCTGATGGAGCTTCATGTTGTTCCCTTGGGTTCTGTCATTGCTCACCAGAGAGACAAGTGCCGTTGCCTCTGCTTCTTTTCATAAGGAAGCCTAATACCCCCAGCTCCCCACCATCCCTTCTACAAATTCATCACTGTGCCCTCTTCTCAAAATTTCACATCTTTCTTCTATGTCCTCTGAGGAGTGGCTGAGGGAGTGGATCTGTGAGAATAGGGAAGAGGAGACCTTTCTGCTCCACCAGTTGCCTGAAAGGAGGTTGTAACAACGTGGGAATCAGTCTCTTCTGCCATGTCTTCTGTGAAAGGATGAGAGAAAATGGTCTTAAATTGCCCCAGCGAGGCTCAGATTAGATATTAGGAAAAAAATATTTCACTGAAAGGGTGGATAAGCATTGGAATAAATTGCTCAGGGAGGTGCTGCAGTCACTGTCTCTGGAAGACTTCAAGAGGTGTCTGAATGTGTCACTTGGGGATCGGTTTAGGGGTGATTATGGTGGTGATGGTTTGATGGCTGGAAAGATGAACTCTCTTCCAACCTTGATGATTCTCTGATTATCTGCTTATGTCCTCCAGAATAACAGAATAATGGCTTTGTCTGAGTTATACAGTAACCTGTAGCACCAAAAATGTTTTATCTTCCTTTTAAATAGATATTACATAAATATTTCCAAAACTTTCATAAAATATACTATGCTTGTGTTCAAGAATCACAGTTTTTTACTTCAAACTCTTGGTTCCTTTATTGAGAAGTGGTTTAAATCAGAGGACTAGTCCTGTTTACTTAAGTGGCAGTGCAGGGCAAGAGCATATGCAGTGTGTGTGTCCAGGTTGCATTTCGTCCTGTGGTTGCTGAGATAACAGCACACCAAATTATATATTTTTTTTTCATGAAGAAAGAAGGTGCTCCAGGAACAGATAAGCAGAATTTTGAATTTCTATCTGATTGTGAAGCTAGTTTTGAATACCTAATAACAGACCCTATAACTTAGTGCTGGTGTGTTTGATCGAATGTTTCTTTAGGTTGCTAAAGATGAGCTATACTGCTTTCCAAAGGCTTTTACATCATTTGTTTTTAACTCCTGCAATGATTCTTCCTTTCACTCGCAGTTTACTTTCATTTACCAGTCATTTTAGTAGCTTGGCTCATTTAGTTTATGTGATGGCACTTGTTTATCCATGACAACTCATGTTATTAATTTCACATATAAACTGCACCATTATGAAAAAAAATCTGCCAAAAAGCAGGAGCTGTAATCAAATACTTCATACAAAAATGAGTTATGTCTCTGAATACCATAAGAAGTGGTTCATTTTTCAGTACCCAAACCACCTTAGAATTCATCATTCATTCTGTTTTGTCATGTACTGTGGATATCAAATTATTACCTAACAGAAATCTTTTACATATCAAATGGAAGTTGTGACTGATAAGATAACTTAACCACACTAATAAAAAACCAAAATCAAAACCAAAACCAACCAACTAACCAACATGTCCAACCTTAAAAAAACCAAAAAAATTAAAAAAAAAAAAATCCCAACCCCCTAACCAACTAACCAACCAACCAACCAAAAAAACTCCACAGCATTTATTTTCATGTGTTGGTAGATTATATGAAATTCATATTTTTCATAACCAACTTAGCAATTGCCTATTCCTTTATGAATAAATTCTATTGCTTTTGCTCTAAAAACACATATGACACACATATTATCATTTTTTCAAAAGACAATACTCTGTGTTTTTGGGATTATCTTTTCCATGAACATGCAGTACCTTACTGGATATCTCCCTTGCTTTGCTCCAGATTTGGTGAATCTAATATGCTGAATTATACCCATTTCCTTATCATTGAAGGAGGCAAATGTGCACAAGTGGTAATAGCATACATTCCAACGGACATACCTTTTCAATGGAGACTTTTACTTTCAATTCTGCTTGATTTTAAGCACCCTGTTTTTCTTAATTTTGTTAATATAATATCAAGATGGTCCTTGCTGCTTCTTAGTGTAACCCGTTATAGATATAGATATAGATATAGACATATGTATGTGTCCATATGAGTCTATGTGTGTAAATATATGAAAAACAGAGGTCTAGATTTTTTGTAAAATACCAGGATTTCAAGGTAGAAAGAGAAAATGTGCAATCGGACTGCTGAAGAAAAATATCCACGCAGCCTTGCTGCAAGTCATTTAGAATCACAGGATCCTAGAACGGTTTGAGTGGGAAGACATCTTACAGATAATTTACTTCCAACCAATCTGTCCTAGGCAAGAATACCTCCCACTAGGTCAGGTTGCTCAAAGCCAGTCTGGATTTGAACACTTTCGTGGATGGGGCACATACAGCTTGTCTGGCCAACCTGTTCCAGTGCCTCACCATCTTCAGAGTAAAGATTTTTCTGCCCAATATTTAACCTAAACCTCATCTCTTTCAGTTTGGATCAATTCTCCCTTGTCCCATTACTACATGACCTCATAAAGAGTCCCTCTCTTGCTTTCTTGTAGGCCCCCTTTAGGTACTGGAAGGCTGCTCTAAGGTCTTGCAGGCTTCTCTCCTTGAGATTGAGCAATCCCAGCTCTCTCAGGCTGTCTCCACAGAAGACGTGATTTTTTTGGGAGTATTTTTTGGACTCTCCTCTGGACTTATTGACCTTTTTTATGCTGGGGCCCCGGAGCTGTACCCACTTCTTCAGACAGGGTCACATGAGAGTGCAGTGGAGGAGGAGAATCATCTCCCTAGGCCTGCTGGTACCAGTAGCTTCAAAACAAATGCTTTAGAAAGTAGAAGGGTACTGAGAAGAACTTTTTTAAAATCAAAAGACCTGACTATACCACTTGTAAAAGAATTACAGAATCACAGAATATGCTGGGTTAGAAGGGACCCACCAGGACCATTAAGTCCAGCTCCTGGTCATACACAGGACCATCCTCACTGCTTCCGTGTTCCTGCTGATAAAAATCTTAACCGGAAAATATTTCCATGAAGTCATGAAACAATAGTAAACAGAGCTTTAGTAAAGAGCACCAGTAAAATAAAGGCATTCTGTTTAGCAAATATCAGCTCAAGCTTCACTAATACTCATGAGAAGGAATTTTTTGTCAGACCTAGAGCTGTACATAGGTCAATGTTCATATTGAATTTTTTGTTTAAATTTTAACTGTTATTTAGAAAAAGGTCCTAGATTATGTCCATATTTTTAGGTATGATTGGTGACTTTAAGTCTACCTTCCATTTTACCAGCACTCCAGTCCTGTCGTCAACAAAACTTTGAGTTTTGAGGAAAATCCATGACCAGATTAAACTGTTGGCAGCTGTGACAAGGCAACATTGTTAATGTTACCATGGCAGAAATTCCACATAATTTAGTACTAAAGGCCTTTGTTGTTTTGGTGTTTCTTGTTTTATGTATTGCCTGAGTCCTGTGTAAGCAGAGATAACATTCATATGTATCGCATTGCAACTCTTGCTTTACTTTGAATTCATAAATGATTCACAACAAATTCAATCACACTGTATGTCTTCAAAAGTACGGTACTCTATGAATAACCAAGTCCCTGGGGTAGGCAGAAAATTATTGCACATATGTTTGAAATAACTTTCAGTATTATACAAGTGAGGATGATGATGGAGTTGTATGTTCCAGAGTATAAGAATGTGATATTGTCATATAGTCATTTGGATAAATGATAAATGTGCTTCTATTATCTTAAATGAAGCAATTTAAAATGTAAGTTGAACAACAATAAGGGCTCGGGAGGAATAAGACAAAGCAGAAAATAAAACCAGAGCTAAGACCGCAACAAAAAAGAGAAAAGCCATGAGATCCAAAGGAAAAAGATGGGAAAAACCCTAAGTGCCATATCCCAGTGTGGCCCCGTTCATGGTTATGCATACTGGACAGTGTTTGTGGGTTTTTAGAGTACTGAAGCATTGTCCATAGCTCTGAGATGAGGAGTCAGAAGATGTAGGTCGTGGAAGTTACTGGCATCCAGACACTTCTCTGCAAAATACGACTGACCAGTCACATATCAAGGTTAACTGTTCTTTGCAAGGATGTATAAGATTCTAGAAAAAATTACAAGGAGCTGTGTGTAGCTACTGTTAGTGTTAAAGTTTCACAGAATATGAACGTGTGTTCAAAATAGAACAAATACTGTGTGGGAAATCCTTTTTTTCTGGAAACATAAGGGTCAATTTTAAAATTGCCAGGCAAAAAAAAAAAAAACCCCACACATCTCCAGAAGTAGATATATGAAGAGGTTAATATTCCTTAGATGATGAAATAAACCTCTCAAAGGTAAATAATCTTTTATAAGATTATGATGCCTTCTTTGCCCTTGGACTATTCATCTCAGAGTTTACCAAACTCAACCAGCTCCTAAGAATTAAGAAGTTTCTGGCTAAATATTTCCAATGCACATTTGTAATTCTTTATTTACTTTTACTGTGAAGTTTTCACCCACTTTTCATTTGAGTAAGTCTTTGTTATGGTTCAATTGTAAGAAATGTAATAAAGTGCCCAGATTAGAGAATTGGAAGGGAACTGTAGGACCATCCCTCTACTGCCAAAGCATGTGTGCTAGTGTCAGAAATTCTAACTTTACATTCTAACTTTGTTGCTGTTTGTAAAGCCAAATTACTTACAACTTTGGAAACTATTCTGTGTTGCAGAAAACCCCAGTATTTTGATAGTGGAGTCTCTGGGTTTTCTTTAGGGTTAAGATTAACCAGTTTCCATTTCTCACATGGGTGTCATAATTTAACTTCAGCAGGTAATCCTTGCTTCCTTTACTCCAGTAATTTTAACTCTTTGCTGCCAGGAATCATTACCCATCCTCTTGGCATTCCACCTCTTTAATACTGACTGGATTTCAGTCTTGGCTTATTTATGGTCAGATTTTGACATCTCAGTTGCTGCACAGAGCACAATTTTAGCAGAAGTTTGTTGATCTTGAAAATTATTTGTAGTTTCAATTTTAATTAAGGGTCATATGCTACTTCCTCATCATCTAATGCCAATGCAAAGGATATGTCTTGCTCTTTATCAGAAAAACAGATTCATTCACTGCCTTAACTTCCCCACCAAACACAAAAGGACTGAGTCACAAGACCGTGGTTTGAGAATGTTACAGGTTCTACATCCTGCAATTCTTTCATGCACATTTCAAAGCTCCATCTGAAGCTTTCTAAAATGATCATGGTCAACAGCAAGCAGCAGCTCTGCCTGCAGACTTTTAAACTTTTCCTCATTCAACTGAGAGTGCAATTCTTTCATCAAATCTTGTAAAAGTAGTATTATTTCATTTTCAAGTTTCTGGGTAACCAACCGCTCTTTATCCCAAAAAGTTCTTATGCCAACTTCCTTCCCCTTCAGAGGGGTGGAATTAGTTGCCCCTCTGCACCAGATAGAGGGGAGACTAAAACATTTTCAAGGAAGGACAACAAAATACTTTCTTTACACTGGCCACCCAGGATAGCCATTCTCCCAGAAAATTCCCACAGAGGGAGCTACACAACCCACACAAAAATTCCCTCAGAGGAAATTTGTTGCAAAATTTTCAAAAGTTAACACAACCTCTCAGAACAAGGACATGACAAGCTTTCCAAATGTTAATACAGAAGAAGAGTATTCCAATTCTCACACCAAAATAATGTTATGATCCTATTTTAAGAAATGACTCTTCTGGAATTAAGGTGCAAACAGGACCATGCGCCAAAGTCAATAGTACAGATTTTATTTAACAGGATATGTAAGGCAGAGAGAGAGAAATAAATAGGAAGAGAGAAGGTGGAGGAAAGAGAAAGAGACTCAGGGAGCGAGGAGAGATTAGGAAAAAGATGCTACTACGACATGGATTCCTGCAGTATCCTGGTCCTTCTTCATCTTGGTCTTTGGTGTTGACATCCCAAGTTGCTCTTCTGGAGGTACCATTTTTGTACAGTCCACATCCTGGGTACCCATGGTGTGTAGATGCTGTTCCCATAATTTGAAATGGCGTGTGTATAAGCACTTGCTCCCCTCCCTGCAGTTTTCCATGGTGGGAATTTTTGTCCAGATGCTAACCAAAAATTTACCTCAGCAAGGCCTGGAATTAGCTGCTTCCTGCTGTGCCATCTGGACTTATCTCAAGTTCTGTTGTGGTGGCTTATCTCATGGGCACAGTGTTTTTAGAAAGTAACTACATTCTTTAGGCCTTCACAGTCTTAAATTGCTTCAGCTGAAAAGACAGTCTGGTTACTGTGATGTCCATCATATTAATTTCAAGCCTATACATGAAGTGCCGACATTATTATTAAACATTCATGTGTTATAGTTGCGTCTATGTGCCAGTGCATTTATTTTAAAAAATATTTTATGTTGGTTTATAGGTTTCACTGGCCTGAGAAACAACTTTATAAAAATTTCCGCTAGGTCCGCCCTTTTTTTCTCTATGAAATTAATTTCTTCACATTCAGCTGCAGTCACATTTCTGAGTGCAATGCAATATAACATTAGGTGACAGTTTCAGTACTGAGAGCCAATTCCTGAGGGGAGACTGCTGCTGGTGTTTCTCTCCTTGTTCTTGTTATCTCCTTCACTGTTAGTGACCTTTGCTATTTTGACAAGTGCACAAGCATAGCCTTGTAACCCAGGGAGTATTGAGGTACAGCTGTAACAGGCTTACAGGATTTATGTTAAAACTAACAACACAGACTTCAAACACACTGGTCTAGACCAGCTTGGAGCTGTGTTTTAGCTTGTAATAGCAGTGATCAAATGACAGCTGATTATTACACCCCTGGTTGTAGCTTTTGCTTACTTCTGTTTAGCTTTGTGGTGTAATGTCATTTTATATATCTTTTGTAATGAAGCGACAGTAATCACAAGTATTTCCTCTTTGTAGACTATCTGTGACCCTAAATAACAATACAGCAAGTACAGGCATGGGGTTATTGGAGGGACTTCAAATGTATGGCCACCAGCTAATATTGGAAGCCCGATGACTTCACCAATGAACATTACTAGTCATCAAAGAGATGCAGCATTCAGACCCATGTAAAACCAATATAAAGATCACAAAGAAATTTTTAAAAATTCACAACCCATACCTCCAAATAGGTAAATACACCATACACTGCAAATTCAGATACAATATGGACTTGCAAACCAAAGAAAAGCAAGCCATAGAGCATATTAGGGAGCACATGAAAGTGACTCTCAGCAATGCTAATGTGAGGAAGAAGATATTGACCTGATACTTCTCTGGTGAATGAACTGGGAATTTTCACAGTTCACTGTACTCCCTTCCCAGAATAACAACTTTAAGACCCAAAAAGACAGTGGAACAGTGAGCATGACATCAGAGAAAACCATAGAGGGGTTTAATATCTTTTCATGTCTTTTGAAATATCTTCTAAATTTAAATTAGTATGAAGTGAATTAACCACTTCCAATAAATTTTTGCATTTCCCAGACTAAATTTTCTTGATGTTTGAAGCTTTCTATTTACCATTTTGTCAATGTTGCTCTTTGTTGAGTTAAAAGACCTGATTTTCTGTGTATTTTCAACTTCTGTTTGAGTTTCTATTAAAATAATCTCATTTGCTTTCATATTCAGACAAATTTCTCAAGCTTTCCTTAAATAGCTGTCATTCTATCTCAAAAAACCCCTGTATTTTTAGAGAACTTCTTTCATATCTTCTCCCAACTTTTTTTCTTCAGTGAATTTAACACTTGTTAAGACTTGCCTGGAATTCCTGCAATCTCTACACATTATTTCCTACAGAAAAAAAAAAATGCATTCTGCAACTTAATGTTTAGATTTTGTTACATTTTGACTAGTTTCCCATAAACCTGGCTGTGAATTTGTTCTTTTTTACAGCAGATATTCAAACATGACCAATAAAGCAATTCATGTATTTTATGTCTTTCTGTAATTCCCTATTCATGAAATATCCTACCATTTATGATGATACTGTGTACCTATATGCAATTTATACAGTGGGAACCTAATTTTTTTTTTAAGAACAAAACAAATTTTAGAATGTGTTCTGGCATTACATAGCCATCTCTCCCATTCTTATCACATCCCTATGCTCAGTGATATACCATGCACTTATCTTGCAAAATCTACGCCCAGATGAAAAAAATATGGGGGAAAGTAAAACAAGGGGAAAAACACTTTTACATAAAGTTGGTATTTTTGATGGCCTGAAATGTCCCATATTTTCCAGCTGATTATGACCATTCTCCCAGTGTTACATACCCCTCTGAGACAGTCCAATTCCCCACATGTTCTGTGTGCTCTGTTCTCTTGATCTGCAAAAGAAGAGTTGCAAACTCCTGCTTTGGTGATGATAAGCACAGATTTTTTTTCCCTGATGCATAATTTTCCACTATTTTACCACCTTGAACTCTGTTAAATATTAATATCTTCAATTTCTCAGAATTTGTCGCTAATTTTTATTCTGCCTTATGGCACATATCTGATTTGTCTCTAATATTTGCATATTTTAACCTGTTCTCACCTTTTATCCTCTGCAGGCATCTACATCTAAACCCTGTAACTAAATTGCCCTTTACCTCTTAGAATGTGTAACTTAAACTCACTGTAAATATCTTTTTTTCAATAATTCTTTTACTTGTGTATTATACAAATAATGGCCTGCATTAAAAAATCAAGGGAAAGTTGGGTGAGGCAGGGGGTAACATATTGAAGTGATCTGTACTTTTTAAGTATACTGTTTAATGACTCCTCCACTTTTATGTGGTCTGCTTATTTCTATTGCTTTTATAAATTGTACACTGAAGTTGGTTTGCAAGCTGTGGTTTAGGAATGCTGCTCTGGAATTTGGTGCTTCCAATGACTCTTCAAACCATATTCAGCTCACTTGTTTCTTCTCGTTCCCCTTTCCCTTCCCCCCCTGAGAGGGCTGGAGAGGAGAATGGGAAGCACAAACGGTTGAGATAATAATTTACTGGAAGGAGCAATGGGGTAAGAAAATGAACAGTAACAGCAACCATACAAGAAAGTAACAATTCACATGAAATTCTCCAACAATGGCCAACAGCCCACTGTTGGCTAGGGGGAAGGGAGTCCCTTCCCCCTGGCCCTGGCAATGATGTGAAGTGGTACAGAATAATCTCCAGGTCCTAGCCATGCCCCGCCTAGCTACAGCAAAAATTAACCCTGTCTTGGCCAGGACCAAGACTCAGGCTTAATTTATTTGTGCAGTGTGACAGCGACTAGTCGCCTGTGCTATGTTCAGTAATCGTCTTATTTTTTAGTGCCAACAAGATATGTTTTAACATTAAAGGTATGGTTGTAAACATTAAAGATATGTTTGAACATTAAAGGTATGGTTGTAAACATAAAGGTATGGTTGGCCAAAAAAAATCATACTTCAACTTTGTTTAGGGTTTTTTTTTAGAGCATCACTGTTTAATTTCTGGAAATTTACCATTTTTCAGTACTGGATGAAATACACTCTTAGAAGAGTAGACACTGTGCCAGTATACATCTTATTTATAATAATTTATTTCACTGCCATCCCAGGAAAAAACAACCAAAGTGCAAGAATTCTAGGTAGGGAGAAAAATGAATCTACTTGTGTCTTGAAAAATTAAGAGTCTAGCAGACAGTTAAACTAGGAACACACAGTCCATTAAAAGTAAAGCAAGATTTTATAATCAGTATTTTTCAAAACCAACTGCAGTTAGGAAAAGTGTTATTTCCAAGTAAAACATGTGGAGGATATTGACAGCTGCCTTTGCATGTGCTTTCAAACAGAAGAAGCGTTTTCTAAATAACAGCAGTGTTTGAAATACTGTGAAAGTTTTGCCAGCAAAACAGTCTGTACTGAAAAATGTAAGAGTGCATATCTATTGGCATAATTACTGTTAATATGTTCAGACTATGGAGTTCTACTCACTCTGAACATTTGCAATGCACTGTATTTTTAAGAAGTTTCCTTAGCTAAGTGAATTGAGATGTTGGCAGTGTGAAACACAAGACCATTATCTAGAAAAGTTTAATATTTTTTTACTGACAATTGCAGATGAAATGAAACGAAACACAGGATATTTTTCTGAAGTTTGAAAATTCGTTTTTAGACTTTTGATTAGTAAGAAGTGGCAGTTAAGTTGTGATATCATGGACTTGATAATATATTAAGAAGTGGAACAAATTAACTCAAATGGATATCTCATTTTGTAATAAAAATGGGAACTAATTAAATAGATATAAGTAATAATTAGATATTCAGAAATTAGGCTAAAGGAAAATTTCGAAATATTGGCAGTCTGTCACAATCTTGGAAAGCTGGTATGTATAGTTTTGTTGCAAATGGAGTACTAATAACAGATATTTCAAGAAAATTTTGAGAATAGGTAAAGAAAAACTATGATAGCTGCGATAATAAGCATCGCTTTTTCACAGCCAGGTTGACATATTATATTTTGACTTCTGCTTCCATCTCAGATTTGTTTAAGTGGAAGATATTCAGCAAATTTCCACTTCAATTGCAATGGAATTCCCAAATAGCTTAAGCTCGTTAAGTTCTTTGTAGCTTCCATTTTAGATTTTTTACCCTTTTTTACCTAATTAACTAGTAGTTCTCTTTTTCTACAGTTATAATGAGGTTACTTCATAATATATTACAAAAATAGTCTGTGCTTTATGACTCATTTTCATCAAATACCATGAATGGCATTACGAACACCAAGGTCTTTTGAATTTAATGGAAAAATCACATTTTTAGCATAATTCAAAATGTACTTTTAAAAGATGCATTGGCACTTATTACAAAGTACTTATTGTTTTGTTAGTATATAAAGTCATATAAACATCAGCAATAGTCTTGCTGCTTGTATTTCTTTCTTCCAGTACATACTTCATCTCTGTTTCAGTTGGGTCTGAGCATAATTTTGCTCTGATAAAATCATTCAATCTTCAAGATAAACTTCAATACAAATTTCTTTTTCTTTTTTTCCTCTTCCTCTTCATCTTCCTCTTCCTTCCCTTTCCCACAGATGAAACAGGGATCTAAACATAATTCTGACTGTGTTTTCCTAAGGCTGCAAACAAAATCTGGTGATCTGATATGTAGAAGCTGTTTTCCAAACTTTCAGTAACAAAATGTATTGAATCAGAAAGTTTTACCTTTTATTGGTGCATTCTTATTGTCTCATTTAACATGCACTTTCGTGCCTTTCCTTCTAGGACTTTGTTCTGTTCTGGACTTCTCTTCCAAGCTGTCTCATTCTACCAAACATAATTGTATTCCTTTTGCAAAAAACACTACATTGTATGATTTAAAATTACTGGTAATGCAATTCTTTCCGGTTTATGAGTCTTTGTCAATTCAAATTATTTTTACTTTTAAAATATTGCAGTGAATGTTATCTCCTACATGCAACTAACATTTTGTTCATTTCATTACAACTGTTTCATTCAATAAAGTTTTCTCTAACACTCTTTGCAATCTGCTTATAATTACTCCACCAATGGAAAATGTGATTTATTTCAGTATGTTTATTCCAGATGGTTGCCAGTGAAGCATATGTAGCTATGAATCTTGTACAATCTTTTTTATTGCTATAGTCAGTACCCTCTTAGATGCACCTTCTTTTCAACTATGAAATTTAAGAAACATTTTATAACATCTTGAATCTTACGATCTATACATTATTAGATGGAGACTCAGAAATATTACATATATATATATATACATATATAGCCATAATTACTGGTGTTGAGCAGTTTTGATAATATAAGAGATAACATAAACCAGGAGATTTTGATATCAAATCTTTATCAGAGAGCTGTAGGTTTCTCTATATGTGTTTGTTTTCCTTGTCATGCTAATAATAAAAATAAGATATATTTGTGCAATTATGAAATTACAGCTTAAAAGCTGTTGAAGAAACATGGGGGACTGTAAATAGCATCTCCAAAAGGACAAACATGAAATTGTAGCATAATTTGAAAATGCAAGCATGGGGTGGTGTCAGAGGTTCCATGGATATATGCACCTCAACATGATCAGTATTGTGTCATTAAAGAAATGCAGCCTTGGGAGCTGTTTTGTTTTTCAGGTTTTGGGGAATTTTTTGAGGGTGGAGAATTCAGGGATAGAGGGATTATTCTCTTTCTTAATAATGAGGACAGGAAGAAAATGTAAACCATATCACATGTAGAAAATTAAGATGCAACATGGCATTATCAAGTAATGAAGTCAAAGCAACTATGCTAGCTGTGTTAGCAAATGTGAAAAGATGACAGAGTGACAGTGACTTCAAGAGTGAGAAGGAAGATATCACTGACATAAAAACTATATTCTTTCTGCCAAAATAAAGTAGAGGCCACCTTAATCATAGTTAGCAGCAAACTCCTTCCAGAGAACACAGGACTTTGATTTGTTGCAGTTGCTTCTTGTACTCCCTCTCTGAAATACTAAAAAGTTAAAATCATTGGAGAAAGGTGTCAATATTAGAAAGTATGTGTATTTCAGTATTCATTGAGCCAGTACTGGGAATTATCTGAATACTTGAGCAATTGGAACTGCAAATGTTAATGAAATTGTTCCAAAACTACTAATAACCATGTGATTAGATTGCTTAGACTAACTGCAAACTTTTGACTTTGTTTAAAATTGCCCAGGTGATTGATCTGGTAAGAGTGGCCCAGAGGGCAGGCTGTTAACATGAATGCAACGTCCTTTTTTTAACAGGAATAATTTTTCTAGCAAGCAGCTCATATATCTGCAAGAAAAATGATCAGGTGTGACCTTCTGTAAGCAGATATCATAATTTTGCAACAATAATGATGCTTTCCAGGCTTGAGGTCCTCTCAAAATTTTCATACTAAGAAATTATTCCTTTATAGATAACAATCAATTTTACTGAAAACTGATTAATACCAGGACCTGCTGAAAAATAATGTGTTTATATAACAAGAGATTATTGCATTACACATATTTTTCTCATTCATCATTTTTGTCCATTCCCTGATATTGTAATCAATGAAATGAAAAGGTTAGTTCTCTGTAATACACTGAATTTGCCCTCTCTGAAAAGTCTACAATACTAGTGATTTCATTAAAATTATAATTTATTTGCTAGCATTCATAATACACTAAAGAACATTTAGGTGGGTTTTTTGGCTTTGCGGATTTTTTTTTTTAAATGCAGATTTTGTAGGCAATGGTCACATAGATCCTCAACAAATTAGGATAAAGGTAAATGGCAACAGTTTTCAAGTGTTTTCTGTAAAAGTTCAATAGCCTCCAATAAAAATAACTTCAGAATTTCTTCTGGAGAGACAGTATATAGAATTAAAGAGCAGGGTATACATCTAGCAGGCAGTATATCCCTGTACTGTTGTAAGGGAGTGCTAATGGCTACCTCAGGAAGACACAGTGGGTAGGGTTCCTCTTAATTCTCTTTTGACCTCTGCAGATAGTGAATTATCTGAGACTGCCATTACAGTTAATTGAAAAAGCATCTTAAGTGACTTATCTGATTCTGAAACTGGTATTTAAAATCGCTTGTACTACGGAAGCAATTGTCTCCTCTTCTAACTGTAAAAGGATGAGTAGCAGAAAAACAGTATGCTGTGATTTTTCTATCTCCCATTTGTGCAAGGTGTCAAGAAATTCAGTACTCCTTTTAAAGGTCTGCATATTTTTCTGTATGTATCAAAATGATATCTGGAAAAGTAATTTCCTATATATATAACGTAATCCTGGTAAGTGTAACTTCACAGCAGTCTCTGTGTGCTGCAACCAGAGGTTACAATTCTTAGTCCTTTGAGAGATCATTCAAAGCTTAAAGGTTTCCCATACATTGGAAAACATTTCAAAAGCATTCAGCAGCCACATTTTAGCCAAATTTTCTTCTTTCTTTCTTTCTTTCTTTCTTTCTTTCTTTCTTTCTTTCTTTCTTTCTTTCTTT